>QVTF01009593.1:377500-647500 GCA_003573665.1 Oxygymnocypris stewartii
TCAAAAAGCCAGCTTCATTGTACAGCTATGCCAAAGAGTCACAGCTTTATGACCTACTGGAGTCTTCCTCGGTTTCATCAGTGAACTTTGCCGCTTGGATGTCATGTTCAGTTTTTGATCTTTCAGCCACGGGTACTGAAGTAATCCTCCTTTCTGTCCATCAACCTCTCCCTCTCCTGTCCTCACCCTTCTCTCCGCAGAACAACGACAACGAGACGCCGCTGCACTGTGCGGCTCAGTACGGACACACGCAGGTGGTGCAGCTGCTGCTGGAGGAGCTGACCGACCCCACCATGCGCAACAACAAGTTTGAGACGCCACTCGACCTGGCTGCGCTCTACGGCCGACTGGAGGTAGTCAAACTTCTGCTCAGCGCTCATCCCAATCTGCTCAGCTCCAACACTAAGAAACACACCCCTCTCCACCTGGCCTCCCGCAACGGACACCTGCCCGTGGTGGAGGTGCTGCTGGCCGCCGGCGTGGATATCAACTACCAGGTGAGGAAGAGCAGTTCTGAGCGGGGTCATGGTCTGTGCTGATTGTTTATGTCAATCTCACATTCAGGCCTAAGCAGGAATCGAGCAATGATTCACATTCAAGCACTCAAGACATTTTGGAATGAAATTGCATCTGTACTGCATTATGTACATTTTCTGTATGCAGGGACTAATGGAATTTCCGGTAACACTTTATTTTAAGGTGTCATAATACAGAGTAATTACCTAATTAAGTACTTAGTAGTAGTCGTTGTACTTGCATGACACAAAATGTACTTACCATGTAATGAAGTTATGGAACAGTTTGTAATAATTGACATGTAATAGGCAGCTACTGTTACACATGATACAGACCGAGTCTGTTACACAGCTACATGTACACTTAAGTACAATCTTGATGCATTTTATTTTATGCAGCTTACGCCTGTGTAATATTCTGTAATTGTAATGGTTTAATTTTGACTTGAAAAGGGCTTTAAGCAGTCAGTGCAGGTGGTTTGATCTCGCCGTGATTTAAAGTAACTGCTATTTAACACCTTGCCAGATCACTCCCGTCTCTACCTGAGAAACCTGCTCACACGCTTCACAGTAACAACCTGCCATCTGTCTCTCACTCAGTACGTCCTCCGAGCAGCAACACATTGACATAGTCTGGTTTGTCTGCTAACATGCTGAGAAAGCATGTGCAGTGTGAAAATGAGTTTATCTGTGTCTCATCTCCGTTGGGTTCAGATATGCCCCATCGGACTCTGTTATTACCATCAGCTGACCTAAAACACAACATACAAGATATTCCAACCTTCACAGCTTTTATCTAAGTGTCTAAAATGTTTTGGGGTCGCTGTATGCGCCTGTGTATCATATGATGAATGTTTATTTGTTAACAGACCGAGAAAGGCAGTGCCCTTCATGAAGCAGCTCTATATGGAAAGACAGAAGTAGTACAAAAACTACTCAACGCAGGTAAAAATAAACTCAAATCTACAAATTACAAATGGTTTGACTACTGAAATTGTACCCAGGTCGCTCTGTGGGAATGTTTTTCAGGTATCAATGTGAATATCGTGGACCGTAAGAATCTAACAGCGCTGGACACTGTTAGAGACATGCCCTCTCAAAAGAGCCGGCAGCTCGCCGCACTCATACAAGGTACGTCTGGACCTGATATCACACACATCACTGAAACTCCTCAGGTCATCGTTTTCATGCTTGTCTTCTCTCTCTCTCTCTCGCTGAAGCTCATATGAGCGGCCGTCCGTCAGACACGAGCCTCCCTCCTCCACCAGTGCCTCCACCTCAAGAGAGCCTGAGCCCCAAGAGAAAAGGTCAGGAGCACTCGATGAAACACGTTCACACTTAAAATATTAGGTACATTTTAAAGTTGTGAAAGCATTGAAATGCACCTTAAGAATTGAGTAAATGCGAATACTCACATTTAGTACCATTATAAATAAAACTGAGTACATACAAAACCCAAACCATTAGGGTAACTCAAATCTGAGGTACAGTATCAGATTAAAAACAAACATTATTTATGAGAAATATGAACTTATTTGAAGCCACTAAAACAAGAACACAGTTAACTATTAGCAAGCAACAGTGCACATCCATGCAGATTATTGCTGCAGTCGCATGCACACAGTTATTGCTTTTACAATAAAGCAGCATGATGCTTTATAGTCTTCATGTCTCTTGGCCCATTCTTAATGAACCACAGACTTCTTAAGTTGTTAAAGATGAGGAATATGGATATAAAATGAGTAATAAAGGTAGTTCTTGAATTTTATAAGTATAGTTTCTCCATTATAAAATATCCTGATTGTAATTTAACAAAAAAATAAATAAATATGTGTGTAAAAAATGTAAAAAATATTATTTGTTAGTCTGTTTGTTAGTCAAATACTAATTGCTTTTCATGAAATTAACTAAACGTAAATAATAGAAGACGAATTTAATTATTGGATTTTTAAGCATTTATTTTGGTATGGGCAACTCAAGCAGTCACTTAAGAGATTTTGCATAGTAGATTATAGTTTTTGTATTATTGTGATATTTACAAAGTCTCTGAAGGATGAAGTCCGATTTGTTTGAAAATTAGTATACTTTTGCAAAAGCATTCTATACTTTTTCTGTTCCTGCAATATGTAATATGTATACTCTGTACAGTGCATAGACTTTCTCTATGGATATAAAATGTGATGAATGAAACTAAAGTAATATTAATTATTTAGAAGAGTGAAATCTTTCCTTTCTCATTCTTGGATTGGACTGCTATGAGTTCAGCTGGTTTTACACAAAATTGCATAGAGAATTTAAAATAGCTGTTTTTTCTGTGAGATTTCTGGACACTGAATTAAACATGCAATGTAGTGAGATCATGTGACTTTTGTAGAAATAACTAATTCTAACATGCGAGCTAGTGACGTGTTCTGATTCCATTCTACTTTTTTCTCAACTACTTTCTTGTCACCCTCCTAATTATATATATATATATATATATATATATATATATATATAAATAAAAACATGTAAGAAGCTTTTCTTTGAACGTCTAGCAGGCCAGATGTGAGAGGAAATGTAATCAAACGGCTGCTGCTCGTGGTAGTGGTGTGCCAGATGTTGTAGTGCGTACGCTTGTGTTTTGACAGGAGAAATGGAGCATCAGGTCAGTGAGCTCATATCCGGTTTGTCTCCGAGTCCTGTGGAAGAAAGCCCGTATGAAGCTCTGTTTGAGGCGTCCTCGTGTGTGTCTCTGGACAGCCTGGCCAGTGGAAAGTCATCGGACAGAGACTCCGGACGACCGGACAGCGAAGCCGGGAAGGTGTGTGTGTGTGTGTGTGTGTGTGGCTCAGTGGTACAGTGGTACACACTGAGCCACACAGTGTTCCTGTGTGGCTCAGTGGTAGAACATTGCGTCAGCTGAGCGAAAGGTTGTGGGTTCGATTCCCAGGGAACACATGTACTAATACAAATGTATAAACTGAATGCAATTGTAAGTCGCTTTGGATAAAAGCGTCTGCTAAATGCATAAATGTAAATGTGTGTGTGTGTGTGAGATATTTCAGTCTTAAAACATCTGTTAGCTGAAAACAACCAATTACAGGGGACGAGTATTTCATTTGTTAAGCTCTTTGACATTATTCTTTCTATTTCGTTTAAGGAATATGTTATCTTGCAAATGGGGCAGTTATGATTTGGAAAGTTATAAAATCTATTTATTATTTATAAAATCATTGTTTTTATTGGATAAGCCTCTTCCCAAAGCCTTCATAAAATATTAATAAACACATTCTACATTAATGAAAACCTAATGTATTTCTTGGCAACTGTAAACATCCAGTTAATTAATTATATTGCTTGGCAGAGAAATTATACATTTATTATAAAGTTATTATTAATAACGAATTTAAAATATTTATTGAACTTTGTTGTGCTTAAACCTTTCCCCCTTTTTTATTTTTAATAAATGCAATAAAGCAGTTCTTTCTTTGAAATCTGAAGATTGGGTGTAGTTCAGCTTCCTCCACTAGATGGAGACTTTGCAAAGTGATTTATTTGAGAATTTCCTTCAAAATAGAAATCTTATACGTTTGATAGTGAATTAGTTGACTTTTTCTTACAGAGAGAGCGACATCCTCCACAGAATCAGGACGAGGATCTCAGCTCTGAGGTAAAATCCCCGTTCACAGATCCATTGTTTGATTCACATTTGACTAAAATCTAATTAAGTCTGGAATCGTTGATAAACTGCCTCTGGATGAACGGCCCAGTGTTTCCATGAGGCAGATGTGATTTACCCCAGCATGTCTCCTGTTTCATTTTGTATATATATATATAAAAACAAAAGAATTCTACAAATTGTCAGTCATCTCTTCAGATACAAACAAGGATTGTTCATATTTTAGTTTAACTTCAATCAACATTTCTTATTTGTTTTATTCTTCCCTTAGAAAAATCTTCTGTGGAGGTATCGTGGTGGTAATACCATGGTATTTTGCTATATTGTGACCCTGGACCACAAAACCATTTTTCAAAATTGAGAGTTTTCTATTGATGTATGGTTTGATAGGACAATATTTGGTTGAGATACATCTATTTGAAAATCTGGAATCTGAGGGTGCAAAAAAATGAGAAAATCATCTTTAAAGTTGTCCAAATGAAGTTCTTAGCAATGCATATTACTGATCAAAAATTAAGTTTTTATATATTTATGGTAGGAAATGTACAAAATATCTTCATGGAACATGATCTTTACATAATATCTTGATGTTTCTTTTATGCCAAAAATCATTAACAATTTTGACCCATCCAATGTATTTTTGGCTATTTCCACAAATATACCCCAGAGACTTAAGACTGGTTTTGTGCTCCAGGGTCACACATAGTGAACTATTATCATGATATTTACAGTAGATGGTGTCTCAATGTACCTCAATCTTTTTTGTTAGTGTTTCTTCTGATTTCTCTTTCTACATGACACAAGTGTTGTGACTGTAATGAATAGACATTGATCTGCAGCAGTGCACATTCTAGAGAGCCAAACAATGAATATTGCGGCGAGAGGCTGTTGAATCTATCTTTCCGCTCACTGACTGCTGTTTCCGCACGTCTACCCAAATCAAACACCATTCTCATGAATATTAATGCTGTGGATCTCTGCAACACACAGCAAACCTTCTGTCTGAAAGACTCGGGAGCCCACGACCAATACTAAAACACGCCGGCTCGGTCTCTGCGGCTGGATACAAAGAGTCACAACTTCTGAACACTTAGTTTATGAGCCGCTCTCAACTGAAGTAGGGGGCCAGACTTTTCTTACAAAGCCTTTTTTTTTTTGATGCATTCATGCAGTGTCAGCAAAACATCACTCATTGGACTGTCATATAAATGTCAGCCATTCAAACTTAATACTATTATCCACTGGTATTAAACCGGCCATCGGTTTCATTGTACTGCTGCTCGTAAAGTGGTAGGGACTGTGAAATAAGCGACTGGTTTGTATATCAGCGTCTCTCTCTCTCTCTCTCTCTCTCTCTCTCTGTCTCTCTCTCTGTCTCTCTCTCTGTCTCTCTCTCTTTCCTCGCTGTCTCTCTCTCTCTCTCTCTCTCTCTCTCTCTCTGTCTGTCTGTGTAGGCGGTTTACACCAACAGCAGTGTGGATGAACGCCCCGAGCCTCTAGAAGAAGACCACACATATGAACTCTTAGTAACCGCACAGACCAAAATCCCCAACAACACACAAAGCAAAACAGGTAAACGCTCATTTTCTATTGGTGTCCTCTTGTTCCAAGACCTCACATGAACCTCATAGAGTTGCCTTACTACTTTGTTTGTTAAACATGAGCTAATTCACATACAGTGGGTACGGAAAGTATTCAGACCCCCTTCAATTTTTCACTCTTTGTTATATTGCAGCCATTTGCTAAAATCATTTAAGTTATTTTTTTTCCTCATTAATGTACACACAGCACCCCGTATTGACAGAAAAACACAGAATTGTTGACATTTTTGCAGATTTATTAAAAAAGAAAAACTGAAATATCACATGCTCCTAAGTATCCAGACCCTTTGCTCAGTATTTAGTAGAAGCACCCTTTTGATTTAATACAGCCATGAGTCTTTTTGGGAAAGATGCAACAAGTTTTTCCACACCTGGATTTGGGGATCCTCTGCCATTCCTCCTTGCAGATCCTCTCCAGTTCTGTCAGGTTGGATGGTAAACGTTGGTGGACAGCCATTTTTAGGTCTCTCCAGAGATGCTTAATTGGGTTTAAGTCAGGGCTCTGGCTGGGCCATTCAAGAACAGTCACAGAGTTGTTGTGAAGCCACTCCTTCATTATTTTAGCTGTGTGCTTAGGGTCATTGTCTTGTTGGAAGGTAAACCTTCGGCCCAGTCTGAGGTCCTGAGCACTCTGGAGAAGGTTTTCGTCCAGGATATCCCTGTACTTGGACGCATTCATCTTTCCCTCGATTGCAACCAGTCGCCCTGTCCCTGCAGCTGAAAAACACCCCCACAGCATGATGCTGCCACCACCATGCTTCACTGTTGGGACTGTATTGGACAGGTGATGAGCAGTGCCTGGTTTTCTCCACACATACTGCTTAGAATTAAGGCCAAAAAGTTCTATCTTGGTCTCATCAGACCAGAGAATCTTATTTGTCACCATCTTGGAGTCCTTCAGGTGTTTTTTAGCAAACTCCATGCGGGCTTTCATGTGTCTTGCACTGAGGAGAGGCTTCCGTCGGGCCACTCTGCCATAAATCCCCAACTGGTGGAGGGCTGCAGTGATGGTTGACTTTCTACAACTTTCTCCCATCTCCCGAATGCATCTCTGGAGCTCAGCCACAGTGATCTTTGGGTTCTTCTTTACCACTCTCACCAAGGCTCTTCTCCCCCGATTTGGCCGGACGGCCAGCTCTAGGAAGGGTTCTGGTCGTCCCAAACGTCTTCCATTTAAGGATTATGGAGGCCACTGTGCTCTTAGGAACCTTAAGTGCAGGATAATTTTTTTTGTAACCTTGGCCAGATCTGTGCCTTGCCACAATTCTGTCTCTGAGCTCTTCAGGCAGTTCCTTTGACCTCATGATTCTCATTTGCTCTGACATGCACTGTGAGCTGTAAGGTCTTATATAGACAGGTGTGTGGCTTTCCTAATCAAGTCCAATCAGTATAATCAAACACAGCTGGACTCAAATGAAGGTGTAGAACCATCTCAAGGATGATCAGAAGAAATGGACAGCAAATGGATTTTAGCAAATGGCTGCAATATAACAAAGAGTGAAAAAATGAAGGGGGTCTGAATACTTTCCGTAACCACTGTATATGGCTGTGTCATCGAGGAAAATAACAACTACCACATGATATTATGCTAGAACAGATGTTTTTGATTTCTAGTCTTTCTTTGAAATAATCAAACAGTGATGAAAAAAAAAAAACAGTATTTGTATTGCAGACTAAAACTAGTTCATGTTTTTGTCATTATAATTAAAAACTAGAAATGCTGTCTTGGCAACTAATTGCAATAAATGTTTTAAGTTGAAGCACTAAAATGAGTAAAATTAAATAAGTGATTAAAATGGTAAAAGCACATAAAAGTGATTAAAAATTGTGTATAAGTGATGCAGATTAAATGGTACACACCCTCGATGTGATGTTATGTATGTGTGTGCATCTATATGTATATGTACGTATATATGAATATCTGCAGTAGTAGTACATAAATAAATTAATATATCATTAGCTGACATCTTAAAAGGGAAGGGAATCAGTATGTCATAAATTGTCAGGTCGTACTTTATATTAAAGTCCAATTCTCGCTATTAACATACCATTACCGATGTCTTTTGCCTCAGTAAACTTTTTTAGTTTTTTGCTGAATTTGCTGCTTATTAATAGTAAGGTAGTTAAGTTTAGGTATTGGGTAGGATTAGAGATGTAGAATATGGTCATGCACAGTGTTGGGGGTAATGCATTACAAGTAACGTGAGTTACATAATAATATTACTTTTTTCAAGTAACTAGTAAAGTAACGCATTACTTTTTAATTTACAAGAAAATATCTGAGTTACTTTTTCAAGAAAGTAACGGCAGTTACTTTGTTCCCATTTATTGACTGACAGTGCGCTGTGTGAACATGATCTTACTGTAGTTCTAATCTAGACTAAATGTGAATGTGTATTAATTCATCCCACTCGCTAAAAACAGATTCAGTATTCATAAAAATGAATTAAAACAGTGAAATGCACACTCAGAATATGATGCAAGACTGCAATAATTAAATGTTAAACAACACAAATATATCTAATCTCATTTTATTAACCGATGTGTTTGCTGCTGACCTTTGATGATCCAGTTCAACATAAGCAACGATGACTTTACATAACCAATTGTGCTTGATTGTTTTTTTATTGCTGAAAAGTTTTGTTTTTATTGAACTTCTCGTGCGTTCTTCTGTACAGACGTGATTTACTCATCCTTCAGCCTGAGGTTTATTTTTTACACTTTTTGGTGTGAAAGGCTTTACATTTGCTATAAATAGAACTTCTTGTATTAAAAACAAACAATCAAGCCCCGCTCATATTTAAAAAGTAGCGCGAAAGTAACGCAAAAGTAACATAAAGCATTACTATCCATAAAAATAACTAAGTAATGTAATTAGTTACTTTTTTAGAGAGTAACGCAATATTGCAATGCTTTACTTTTAAAAGTAACTTTCCCCAACACTGGTCATGCAGAATAAGTGTTTTATAATCACAGCCAATATGTTAATAATAGGCATGCTAATTAGCAACTGGTTAATAGTGAGAATTGTTCTCTGCACTAAGGTGTTTCCATTTTTCATAAATTAGCCCTTTATTTGCTGTATTTTACATTTTGTTTGTTATAGATGCATCTTTCTATTGAATAATTTTGTGTTTGTCTCCAGATGTGGACATCTCAGCCAAGTGTTCCAACAGTGTTCTACCTCAGGTGAGAATATTGACTGTGTTCTAAACCTTACTGCCTACTACTGTTCCTACATAGACAGCTGCCTTATAAGTCAGCAGGCTGACTGCTCTGACGCCTCACAAGTGAGTGATTTATAGCATTTCAGGCAGCAGCACATATTGCTTCACACAAGACTCAAGAACACTGCCTATTGAAATAAATATGCTTATTTATAATCAAAATGTATCTTGTTTGCCATCTTGTATTTCTTGTTTTTGGCATAGCGATTTTGGATCGCCACCTTTGCAAAAGATGCATGTTATGCTGCTTTAGAATTTGGCTGAAATGAAGTACGTTAGGAGGCAGCATAATTGAGTTTCATTTTGGATCCTGTGATGCTTTAAAATGCTGCCTGCATGGGAAGCTTGAAGGTTTTGGAACAGAGCTTTGTTGTCTTTGCAGTCTCACATCTGTCACGCTGTCTGAACACTGTCTAGTGTGCAGTTGACAGTTAGTTATCTCTGTATGCAGCATCTGTTTTGTGTGTGTGATATAGACACTGTTTTGTGTGTGATTGTGCATCTGACAAAAGCTAGATATTCCTTAATATGCAGATATTGGTGTTATTTTTTGCAGCGAAAGACCACTGACCTACGACCTTCAGGGTCCAACACAAACACACTGCAGCCGCCTGCACCTCATTTTAGCACAGGACAGAAGTCTGGAGGTGAGTGTGTGCATGTGTGAATGCTTAAGGAGCTTATGACGCTGTAAAAACTCGGAATTATTCTTTACGGTGTTATTGCCATGGTTGAATAACAATAACCATTTGAGTGACCAATAATATTTAGCAACCAAAAATGTATCAAGCAAATTAAGACAGCATGTTCTCTACTCTGTAAAATACTTGCCATCTGTTTAAGACATTTGGACTGTCTTTAAAGGAATAGCTCTTTAAATATAATTTACTCACCCTCATAACATTCACACGGAGCACCTAAAGGGACATGGGAGAAAAAATGAGATGGGAGGAAAATTATATTTTAATGCATTTGCGTTGTCTAACAAAACCTTTTGAGTTCCCTTAGCATGTAATCTAGAAACGTAGCATTTACCTGTTAACCTCGTTTTCACTCGTTAAACTTTTGCATTCCCCAAGAAACATTTGCGTTCGCTTCTAAAACTTCTGCATTCAGTTGAATAACTTTTGCATTGACTTTGCAATCCTTTGCAAAATGTTGCATTACGTTCTCTCAAAAACATTTGCATTTCACTGAGAAACTAGCATTTTCTCGTTAAACTTTTGCATTTGTGTTTGCACAGTAAACTTTGTTTGCTAATTAAAGTTGTTTAATTGTTAAACTTTGCATTCCTCCGATAAAATTGAGCTTCACTTGCTAAACGTTTGTTTGTTCATTATACTGTAGTTAGTTTGTTAAACTTTTCTATTCCTCCAATAAACATTTGCATTTCCTCTCTAAACGTTTCTATTTGATTATTAAACGTTTGTTTTTGCTTGTAACATTAAACTTTTTTTGCTCGCTAAACTGTAGCTTTTGCTTGTTAAATTTTGTTTTTTGCTCGTTAAACTTTTGTTTTTGCTCGTTAAACTTTTGTTTTTGTGTTCCTCGTTTGTGTTCCTCGTTTGTGATGAACATCATAAGAGGAGGGAGAAAAATACATATATTTCATTGCTTTTAACCTTTTCCTGCTATGTCATATTTTTTTAATTACTTTATTCCTTTTTTAAATTGTAACAAATATTTGCGCTGTTCTTCCAAAGATTAAACTCCAAAAAACAAACAAAAAATAACTGAAGTTCCACAAAAGTTGTCCAAATGTTCATTTTTGGATGAACTATTTAAAAATATCTGCATTTGTCAACAGTTTTGGAGCAAGAATTTGCTAGGATGATAATGCAAAAGTAGACACCTATGCATTTGTACCAATTTGTCTCTCCCTGATCCTCCTGAAGTCATCGCTCAGAAATCCTTGCTTAACTTAGAACAATGTTTACTCAGTGTAACACGACTCTAGTTAGCATTAACAGGAGAAGGCTGTCCCGACTCAGTTGCTTGCAACTTTAAAGGGGAGTCTTATGAAGAAACGATGAGAACAGACACATAAAGCCATTACAAAATGTACAAAATGTTTTAATATGGTTGCATTTCTGTAATATTGTTGAGTGTGATAAAGGTTGGTGTAATTTATATAAATGCCCCACACTCTCCTCGAGTTTCAAAACAAACAGCAGAAACGTCTCTCTACGTCTCCTTGCCCTTCTCGTCCCTCGCCAAGCTTCAGCTGCCACCTCCACAGCCGTGCTGCGCTCAGCAACTGTCAATTACACTGCAGGAAATCGGCCTGCAGACACACACTAGCGCACACCCAAATAACAGGGCGTGAGCTCGTTATATTTCTCATGTCAGGGTCTCACAGCGGGTACCATGCGTTAATGTATTGAAAACGTAAAGGAGGGTCTGACTATAGTGCTTGGGGGATGAAAGCTTCACCCTAAGTGCAAAATCATGTCGTGTGTTTTAGACATCCCTTCCCTCTTTTAATAAACGCTGCTCACTGCTAGGCATGCGCTTAGAAAGCTCTTAGCACTTAGCCCAGGAGATCACAACAGCTGAACGATGAAATCAGCCCTGTTACTCTGGAACATTCTGAGGGGTGACATTACTTCAGTCCATCAGATGTCAGCACTGTTCAAGTGTGCTTGGCTGTGTTCGAAATGGAAAAAACTAGCATGCAACTTAATCAGTACAACACTGTTTTCTGCCTACTATTAAAAAATAGGAAGTTAAACGGTAGACATTCCTAGTAATAGTAGCTATTCATGTCACGCAACTTAATCAAGGCATTATAGGGGCACTTCCAACGCAAAGGCTCATCTATTTTTTTCAAGACAGATTGCCGAAATGGCAGACACGGTCAAGAGCCTGCTGAAAACAAACAAAAAACTCTTGGTTTACTGTTCTTAGCTGGTTTAGACTGGCTTAGCTGTGGACATAGGCTGGCCAGGCTTGTTTTGGCTGCCCCTCTAAAACAGCCTACAGATCAACTGACAAGACTGGAAAATGAGCTCGGGCTTGTTCTAGCAGGAAAGCAATGTTGATCAAAGTTATATTATTTAATTCAGTACCGAACATCATTGAAAAAACTGTGCATTCAAACAAGCTTAAAGCCCGGGACACACCAAGCCAACATTGGGCCATTGGTGAGCGTCTGTGGGGCTATAGTTTGTTTGGTGTGTTCCACTCGTTGGCTCTCTTCGGTCTCACATTGGTGGTAATTTGCATGGTTCAACATGTTGGGCGTCTGGGCCGTCTGCTCGAGTGGAAACCGATTGGGTGTTCAGTTTAGTGAATGAGTCAGTACAGGAGAATTAAAGCGAAAGTGATGAAAATGGGCAAGTAAAGGACGGCGGTACAGACAGAGGGCTGTTTTAAAAGTTACGTGATCTTGTGAATATTTTCATAAGCCATATATTTTCATAACAACAACTGCTTAAACTTAAGACAATTATCAATGTAACTAATATTCAAAGTGGTAAACAAGTAAGACCTTCGTTCATCTTCACAACACAAATTAAGATATGTTTGATGATATCTGATAACATTTGATCCTCCAAAGACAACAAGGAAACTACCATTTTAAGGCCCAGAGAGATATTTAGGACATCATTAAAATAGTCCATGTGACATCAATGGTTCAATGGTAATTTTATGAAGCTACGAGAATAATTATTGTGCACAAAGAAAACAAAAATAATGACTTTATTATTTTTTTATCAACCCTTTAAGACCATCTATTTTACACATTTTGCTATGAATTTGAAAAATGTTACAGTATAGTATTGTTGACTTCGTAACATGCTAAATTTAAAACTTTTGGAATTCACTAAGTGTTGTAGACTTGTTCGCTTTGTGTGGCATGTACAAGTAACCATATTGAGAGTCTTTTATTCTATTTAAAGGGGTTCAAATCAGTTTAATTTTAGTGTGTGGTCATATTTACCAGTGATTTTTCAGTTGATTCAATAGAATGGTCATAAAGGTTCACCACGATAAAAGTGAACTTCTGTGAACTTCTTTGAAAGTGACTTCTGTGTGAGCAGTGCTTCATACATCACTACAATATTGACAGAGTACAACATCAATGTGACCACTCATTAAGACATTGCATAGACAGAAGAATTCGAGGTACTAGGTTTAAAAACAGAGCTTTGGTGTTTTTTGGCTTGAAACATGCTCGCACTGCTGTTATTTAATTGAACATTGAATGATTTAACCAGTGCATGCTTGTAGTTACTTGAAACGGTCATGTTGTTTAAGTAAACACCTGACCTTCTCTTGGAGAAATGCTGGCTGAAGCCTTGGGGTTGGATGGAGAACAGCACTGACTTCATCTTCTCCAGAGGACCTTTTTGATTTAAATTGACGTCACAGGTTAGGCTTCGGGTCACAAACGCAAACAGACTGGAGTCCTGTGCTGCCCGTGTGTATGTTTTTAGGTGTGTCACTAACATGAAGAAAGTGATTGGTCTCATGGTTCTGTATGTTCCTCCAGTGCATACGTCAATGCCTCATGGAGTGGGCGGTTCATTCAGTCCCAATGCCTTGGAAAACTTGAGAGATGAAGTTCTCAGGATAGAGTTAAACCAAATATTAGAACCTAGTTGAGTTCACTTGAACAGAAACTCGCATTGCCACAAAGGTCCCAAATGCTCTGATTTTGCTTCAAGATCCAAATTTGGATCAAAATCAGTCTTTTCAATGATGGGAGCTCTTTCAGGTAATTATTGTGAAAGTGAGGCATTTCTCCATTCGTTTTGATAGAAGCTGGACTTTGTTTAACTGCTGACATGCTTATAGCTAGCAATTTGAATAAAAGTAAACCCATTTTTATTGACACCGATATCTGAAAGTAACAGTGCCTCCATGAGGTTTGTTACCGCCTCAGTAATGCAAGATTGTGACGGTTATACCGGTGTTAAGCCGTAATAATAACAATATCTATTATTCTAACAATATCCGTTCCCGACGTCCTTTCAGAACAGCATATCTGCGCTTTATTCTTATCAAGCACCGGTACAGCTTGCACTCGAACCGTTATCCACGCGCTGCATGACATGTATGAACCAGTGCTTCGTTTTATTTGCGGGGTCTGTGCACAGCATGTGTAACGATGCTCAGAGCAGAATAGCAGATATAATATACAGCTCTCAAACAGAACAGGCTGGTTGTGATGAGTGACAGAGCAGAATAAAGATGGAGTGTGAATGCGATGTCCTTGAAGGACGTTCAACTCTCTTTCCTTTTTTCTTTTTTTGTATTATGCTTATCCTATCATTTTAAATGACAGACTGTGTCGAATTTATTTTTATCTGCTGCACTTTTTACTGTGTTAACAGCAAGATGTTAAATTAATGTATTATGTTGACAAGAATTATAAAATATATATTAGGCTAAACCTACATTTTTTTCCTATTGTGTTGTGGGCTGAATGTAAGCCTAAATGAATTATATCCTAACAAAACGAATAAAAATAAGGATTACAATTTTTATACAACTTTTTTCTCTCTCTCTGTGACACTTTATTCCGTGTTGGCAGCAAATGTTATTGACATTTTTCTGTCAATAAATTCAAGACTCAAGACGAATATAATAAATACAATTTTATGCAGACTACACTTTTATTTGTTAGCCTAGCTCTCTGTCTTTCAGCAGAAATGTGAACAAACAGTGACTATATCGCGGGAGCGGGTGGGTGCGGAATAAAACCTCAAACAGTCCCGCCCAGACCTCTACATCACAGATCAGATTTAATTTATCACGTGAAGAGAGATGACTGACAAGAAGAGTGAGGTGACACAGACAAGACGATGGCGGAAGAGTTTCAAAACCAAATGTAAAAGCGCCCGTTTTAAGCCTGTTGACTTCTGAGTCTGACATTAATCTAAGTCAAGGAGAAAACTCACCGAGATCTACCAAGTGAAAAGTAAATAAAGTATAAAATACATATTAAATCAAATAAATAATTAAAAAGGCTTGTTGGGATGTATCTTTATATTGTATGAATTTAATAATACAATTATTATTCACTACAACATCACTACACCAAAGCTGTTTTGAGCGTCTGGTGCCCGTATGAACACCACTGATCCTCACAAACTTCTCCAACACACGCGAGCATCCGTTATAAAACACTCACTGAATTCAAGCAGAAATATGATGTTATAGAGATCGAGAGCGCACATACACGGTTCGTTTGCGCATCATTTATAATGGACATAACGCGCGCCTAATGCACGATCATGTATGTCACTGTAATCAGCTTTACGGTTGACCAAAACGGTTTGCTGCTCCGAAACACAGAATATGTAGAGAGGTGGTAATGTTATTTATTTATGTATAGGCTATATATTTTTTTACGTGACTTAACAGGCGAGTCATAATATTAGTGAATATATTATATTGTAGTTTTATCTCTCACCCCCCTGGTTAAGAAACAACCTGATCCAAGTTATGTAAAAAAAACAACAACATTCGTTTCTCATTTATTTGGTTCCACAGTATTTGTTGATTTATTTAAACAGTGCTTGACGCAGAATTGCCGCTGATATTAAAGTCAAGGTAAAACGCGCACGGCGCTTACAGGGTATTGTAAGTACCCCCCCCCACACGGTGACACCATTATAACCAGTGTGACATCAGGTCGATTAACCGGTGGGAAAATTTCCTCACCGTCACAGCCCTAGTATGGTGGCCGTTTGCCCAGCCGCCCGGCTCGTATCACAGACCTGGGGTTGGATTTATCTCTTGGTCTGTATGTGTGTGTGTTTGCCAGAGGAGATGTTTCAGGCAAGTGCAGTGCATATGCAGAAGAGAACCGAACCAGACGAGTGTTTTTTACTTGTCGCATTTGCAAATATACACTTGGAGTGTTTGTCCTTGTAGTTCATTCAACATTCTCACCAGAAGCCATCCTTGCAAGAGCACACATGAAACAGATGTGAATGTGGGCCAACAAATTGCAATTGCACAGTCCCACTGTACATGCTTACGGTTCTGTCGCGATAGTAAACCCCAGTCCTAAAGGGGGCGATAGAGTTTCCTAAATGTCTGTCTAGCTGCAAAATCACAAAAAAACATGCTCTAAATAGTATGAATATAACTAGTATGAATGAAATTCCAACATACTACATCTGCCATGTTGTCTTTAAATGTGATTCCATTACCTTTTAAATTGTGCAAATTGAAGTTGCGAATTGAAAATATGACCAATAGAAACACGTCAATTTAGCAAAAACTTTTAGGTTCGTATGAAGTGGTTTTTACAGCAATTCGAATAAAGAAATATTTAGCAAAACTTCAATGGAGAATTACCATTTGCATTTACAGGTCACCTGGCGTACGTAAAAATAACATTATATTTTTTATAAGCTATAAGAAACACTATAACCTCCAAGAAACACTTTGTACATGGCCACTTTCACTGCCTACTGTTCACTTTCAGAAAAAAAATATATTTTTAGGTGTGCAACAGCTTGTCACTGGGGCAGTACCCTCAAAGTGACACATTTGTATCTTATTTATCCTTTAAAAGTTAATTATAGTACCATACGAGTGCGCACTACTTCCTTAATGGTACATGTTACTACTCTAAGGTGCTAGTATGCACTCTTTAGGGGTAAAAATGGTACAGAAGTGTCACTTTGAGGGTATTACCCCAGTGACAAGCTGTTGTACCCCTAAAGGTACAATAACTGTATATTCTTTTCTGACAGTGTTTATATACTATTATTTCAGACATTTTTCACCTGCTATATATTAGGGAAGTGGAATATTCAGGTAGAAGGTTGATGTTTAATTTTTTTTTAAATATATATATATATATATATAACAATAACTTTGTTCATCAAGATTCTGTAAAAACTTTTCTTCCGGCATGACAGTAGTTGTCCTAAAAGAGAAAAGTGAGCATAGAAAACAATTTTGGGCTAATAGACACTGTAGCACCCCCTGTGGCGACACTGAGAATGCAACTTTCTTTTAAATGAAGCTTGCATAGAAGTATCAAATGGGACTTATTATGCAAAAATCACTTTTATAAGGTGTATAAACAGTTGTGTTGCCGCAGTGTGTGAAAACAACCATCCTATCATGGTAAAAATCCACCCACTCATTTTTTTATAATCTAAAAAAATCATGAACAGTCTCTGAGAATGATCAGTTTCAGATTCTCCCTTTGTTCACATCACTGAGGGGGAATAATTTTTCTTTGCGCTGTGCTCCATGTCTATGTAATTCATAAATGTGAATTTATTTTGCACAGTACAATCAGATGACTGACTTTTAAACAGAGTATGATTTCTGTAAATATAAAGATAACAGGCTTGTACTAAGCGTGGAACGTTTATTTGCAAAGGCTAGCACTGCTATTGCCAGAGCTTGAGCTCTTGAAGCTCTGCCCTCTTCTCCGGGAGCAACAGCTCATCTGTATCAAAGCAACATACTCAAATACAGTGCGTTTTGGCTCATACCCTAAAAGTGCCACTTTTAACAAGCTATAAAAAATGATCTGTTGGGTATTTTGAGCTAAAACTTCACATACACACTGGGGATATCAGAGGCTTATTTTAAATCTTGTAAAAAAAGAGCATAATAGGTCCCCTTTAATGTTCCTGCCTATAGTTTGTTTCAGGCCAGAGAGAGTGTAAGAAGAGATCTGTAAGTGTTGCTGTTCTGAGAGAAGGGTTTTTCATAATCACAAAGCAGGGATTTAATTTTTAAGAACCAAACGCATAACGGTGTGGTAAAGTGCTGTTTGTGAGGAGAGAGCGAGTGTGTTTCTTTTAGTCATCTCTGTAGTATCCTGTTTCAAGCTTGCCACTCACAATGAAGGGAATCCTTAGTGGGGCATAACTTCTCTGGAAGCAAGCCTTATAAAGCTGTCTGCTTGTTAGCAGTGCGACAGCGAGTGAGAAAGAAACAGGGAATAGAACAAGCAAGTCACAAACAGATCTCTATGGAGAAACGTCAGCTGCTCATAGCCAGCACTTGGAATTTTTTAACACAGACACTTTGGAATTGGTGAGCCCAACTTTCTTTCTTACTTTCTGCATTTTTTGTCTCTTGCTTTTCCAGTCAGAAAACAAAAACAGATCTGTTTCAGGCACTGGACAGTAGTTGAGTGGGCGGTTTCATATTATCTGGACTAGATACGGCTCCACAGTCCGTCTGTAACTCTCTCACTCTCTCCTCTGTTCTCTTGACAGAGAGCTCATCGCACGGTCAGGATATAAGCGCTGCCGTTCCTGAGCAGTTCACTGGTCTGCTTCACGGTTCCTCGCCGGTGGTCGACTGTCGGGAAGAAGCGTTCAGACTGCCGTCCTCTGGAGTGAAGTCCGGCGAGGCTTCCAACACTTCAACATCTGCCAGCTCTGCCCCTCTTCCCCATCCCAAATCAGCGGTCACAATGGAAACCATTCTCCAGGACACTGACCCCAAAGCTATCTACGCCACGGTCCACAAAGAGCCACGGGATTCATCGAAACACAACTCACCGGCCCGCGATCCTCCGCTGACGAGAAGGATGCCTCCGCCAGGCGATCTCAAGCTGGCACGTAGCCTTTCGAAGTCCGACTCCGACCTGCTGGTGTCCCCACCCGGTGAGGAAGAGACGGGGTTGGGCGGCCGAAGTGAGTCAGTGTCCAACTGTAGTGCCACCAAGAGAAGACTGGAAAAATCACCTTCGTTCACTTCAGAATGGGATGAGGTAAGAGTGCCCCCTTGTGGCCTGGATGTACCGTTCTTCTTACATTGAACACAAACACAAATTAATATGAATAAATCTGAATCTCGAACACCAAACATTTTTAAATGCCATTGGCTGAAAGAGAAAATGAGCAGAAATCAAATTAGTCTTTTATTGTGTATTATTTAGCTATTTGTTGTTGTAGCTTACTGGAGAGTTTACATTGGACTAAAGTCTGTTTGAGGTTTATTGAAAGTGTTTTATTATTTTATAATTATTCATTAAGCTCATAGTTTAGGAACATTTATTTTGGAAAATAGGTTGATTGCATTTGAGGAACTTTTAGGTTCACAAAGCTGGTATTAAAATAATAATCAGTACTTAAAAAAATTGTTTCAGCCTACAATATAAAATATTATACAATATTCTAGACATGGTTTAATTTTTACATTACATTTAAGAATATCATATAATCATATAATTTTTCATTTGGTTGCATCACTGAAAGTAAATCTTTAATTGCAAGTGATCATACCTGATGCAATTCACATATTCTGTTAGTAATGCACAGATAATTGTTAGTAGCTGGAGTCCGTTGGGAAAATTAATGATATGCAGGATATGAGTGGTAAATGGTGACCTTTCAGTCTGTCGTTTCACATTGCGTAGTGACTTAATGGGAAATGTGCATGCAAAAGCAGATTCATACAAGCATCCTCTTTTCTAGTTTAAGATCTGATGTTGTCTGATATTTTTTCTGGAATTCTTTCCATAGACCACACAGCTGCACATTTCTGGGGAGTTAAAGGAATGCTTTGGCTTCAATACACCTTATCTTTGGTATTTACGTTATTTCCAGTTTTTTAACATTGTCTTGAGAATATTGTTATTAACGCCTGTAAACCAGGTCAATTTCACAGTGTCCAAGCATGGATGCGCAAGGAAGGAGATGCTATAAATTCCTTGTTTACATGGAGCTGAGCAGGTAGTCTGTCAGACTATTGTCTTGACTATAAAGAAGAACATAAACTTGTCGTCTCCCTGTGGTCTGCATATGTTCATATGATGAAAAATAGACAGAAACCGTCTAAACAAAAGCCATCTGCTATTAGGTGCATGAAAAGCCTCATATGCTTAGCACAGTAGTCCCAACACAAAAGTGATAGTTTGGTTAATAACACACTTTTTTTAATAGAATAATTAATGTAAGTGTTTTAATAAATTATGAGCTTCACTATACTAACTTTATAACCTTCTGGACACTTCCATTGTAAGTTTTTAACCCTAAATGCAGTTTATGCTGTTGATTAAGCTTAACTCGGCATGGAACGTTCCTTTAAAGATTGACATTTTTCTCAAAGAAATGGACATATGTAAAGGAAATGTCTGTAATCCAGTCAGAATTAAGCATCCTGTGTTACCATTGCTTTGGCTTCAATCTGAAGATCTAGACATTGGATACAAACACAGAAGGACTGGTGCACAGTTTCCATCACACTCGGTCGTACACTCTTACAGGCGAGACGGTCGCAGGGAATAGAAGACTGTTGACCAACACACTCAAGTGCGCAGATGAGCTGCTGAGAATTATCGGAGACTAAAACACCATTTTTGTTTTCATCTTGATGCTTATTAGACATGTTTGTGTGAAAGCCTTTTTCCAACACTAAATAATCAATAAAACAAAGTAATTGCCACTTTTTATCTCCCAATTCAGATTTTTTTTTATGCAAGTTTGCACCTTGTAATTCTGACTTTATTTCCCATAATTGCGAGTTTGTCAGAAAAAGGCAGAATTCCGAAAAAGAATGGCGAGAAAGATTTATTTTTCATTCAGTGGGCTTCCATATGTTTGACTCTTTTCTAACACACAAAATTGACCTAACATGTAAAGTAGCTAGTTGAAACCCATCAAATGTGTGTATTTAGCGTAATCTGTTTAAATGATTCAATTCCATTGATATTCAGTTGATATTAGTAAGAACTGTTTTAATTATTGATTCATGGTCTATGACATGAATTTATCTCCTTTCACTAACCATTTGTTGAAAAGGAAAGAAAAGTCTTTAAGACCTGTTTTAGCCTTTTTGGAGAAAGTGTCTTTTGCGATGCATGTTTTTCTTGTAGTGTAACAAAGTTAAAAAGTGAAATTGTATTACACTTTTAAACTGCTTTTTTTCCCCATTTAGTCTTTTTTATGACATTATCACCATGCGGATAATCTAACTCAGTGGGTCAGGAGACATATTCTCTAACAATAACAGTTTAGTCTGGAAACAAAATGTTGTAGCCACACATGTGGTGTTTCTGCTTTCTGTTCGGAGACTGATTGATTGGATATGAAATGATGAGAGGTCAGGGAGAAGAGAAAACTCACCTGCTTATAACCGTAGTTTTCTTCATTTCTGGACCTGTTCTGTGTCTGTTTTCCATTTCTTTCTAATATCTTCTCTTCGGCTCCCTTTCGGTCTCTCACGCTGTTCAGCATGTTTCTGTTGCTTGTGAGCCAAACATTTGAGATTTGTGTGGAATTTTTCCAGTGTGAAGAGTCATTACAAAACACACCTTTGATACTCTGTGTCCATGTTTGTTACTCTCTCCTGCCCTCTGCTGGAATCTATTTCTTTCTTCTCTCTCTCTGTCTGTCTGTCTGTCTGTCTGCTGTCTGTCTGCCTGTCTGTGTCTGCCTGTCTGTGTCTGTCTGTTTGTCTGTCTCTCTTTCTGACTGCCTCTCTCTCTCTCTCTCAATTCAATTCAATTCAGAAAGCTTTATTGGCATGACAAAAACATACATTTTGTATTGCCAAAGCATTAAGACAACATAGAAAATGATTTCTCTGAACATTTAGAAAAGCTAAAGATCTATTGAGAAAATAATAGTAACAATGAAACTAAATAAAAATACAATATTATATAAACACATGGCTAGATATAGCTACAAAATAATAGAATTAGTAAAATAATATTAATAAAATAAATAAATAATTATAATAATAAATAAAAGATTAGAATACATAAATCATGTAACAACTGAACTTAGGCATGTGAACATTATATACATTATCTAGTTGTGTGTAGGTCTAATGTGTGTGTGTGTTTGGTCTATGTGTGTGTGTGTGTGTTTCTCTCTGGCTGTCCCTCAGGAGATGACAGATGTCCCTCTCTCTCTCTCTGTGTGTCTGTCTGTCTGTCTGTCTGTCTGTCTGCCTGTCTCTTTCTGTCAACCAGCTTAATTCGCTTTGCTCCCATTGGATTTGTGCTCTTAATGAACACACTTTTATTGATGATCCTCAGCGATTGCTTGATTTATGGAAAATTATGGAATCAACTGAAGGAGTCATCATGAAATCAAATTAACTTTCTTAGTACATTGGGTATCCAAGTTCCACATTGAAAATCTTGGATTCAAAGCTATTTTTAAAATTTGCTGTGTAACATTATCATATGCATATGAATTTACGTGATATGAAATGTTATTTTTTTTAAAGGAAAATCGCCAATTGTTTCTTCCGTGTTAATATTAAAGGGGTCATATGATGCAATTTCAAGTTTTCCTTTCTCTTTGGCATGTTACAAGCTGATTGTGTATAGATAAGATCCCTGAAGTTGCAAAGACTAAAGTCTCAAACCCAAAGAGATATTCTTTATCAAAGTTAAGAGACTGCCACGCCCCCCTAAAACGGCTAATTTAAACACGCCCCCACATGTCTACATCACAATGTGGAAATATTTGCATAATACAGCCCAAATGTACATGCAAAGAAAGAAGGCGTGGTTTCAGTAACCGCAGTAGTGTTGATGCATTTAGGAATCATTAAGATTACTTACAACAAGACAGCAATGCATTTTATGGATAACAGTTTCGTGAACATTGGAGACGAGGTAATTCTGACTTTGCGATGAGAATCTGGCGGCTTTGAATCAGCAACTGTATGTTTTGTTATTAGTTTAAGTATTTTCTATTGACTGTTCAAAAATGCAGAATTTTGCGTGTTGTGTATGTTTGAGTGCTCGTGTGCGTGCGTGAGTGTGTGTGTGCGTGCGTGTGTGAGAGAGAGAGAGCAAGAGATAGTTACAGCTGCAGTGTCTCGTGTGTGTGTGTAAGAGAGAGAGAGACACAGCTGCAGCGTTGTGTGTGTGCTCGCGTGTGTGAGAGAGGCAGACACTGTCACACAACCGCGGCTTGTTTGCAAACACATACGAGCTTCATCAATGTGTCTGTCACGCGACTCTGTTCCCCTCTCGGGCTTGTACTGATGGTCAAACTAAGGACATTATTAACTGTCTTTACTTTAGTTTTGAAAGCTGAAGCTCTCGATTATGGAAAGGGGCGTTACATTTCCGACGCGGCTTGTGGTGTTCGGCCAATCATAATGCACTGGGTCAGTTGACCAATCAGAGCAATTTTTCACTCGGCCCCTCCTCCTAAGACTTGACACACACGCAGGTTTACAGATTAACGACACCATCAGGAACGAGTGCACATGAAAATGAATGACATGAAATATGCTGTGTTTTTCGCCAATTGGCAACCCGTGGTGCCGAAATACAATTGGGTAAACTGGCAGTGGGCAGGTTTAACAAACCAAAACAAAGACCGACATTTCGGCCCCCGAACACACATTTTCAAAGGAGAATAACTGACTGTTGCATTGTTTTTCAGATAGACAAGTATGTTAACTTAGCATGTTTCTTAAATATCTGCAAACATATTATGGTATTTTTATGCTTTAGTAGAGTCACAAACGTACTGCACCTTTAACGGTTAACCTCTGTTGTGCATCACATGTACTTGTGTTTGCTCAAAATCAATGATAATCATAATTATTCCTTAAATTGCTAATGTTCATTACTGCTGTATTTAATACATTTCTATTAAATGATAAATCCAAAAATAAATTAATAAAACACACAACGCAGAATTTCTGAAAAAATTGGACGTTATAGAATTAAATGAAATAGACATGATTTTTTATTATTACATTTTAATTAAACCATAAACCCAGAATTCAGAATTTTTTTAATTTACATTTTTAATAAGTAGTTAATAAATTGTGTAAGTGTCATGGTTTAACCAGCAATAATTATGGTACATACACTATTTATACACATACACATATTTATCTAACACAGATAGTTGGTCTACACTTCAATTACACATAATATACCTGTACATTGTTTTATATACCTGTACATACAATTGTCAATTTGAATATTGTTAGTCCTTGTTTGCTTGTTCTTTTTAATTCTTCTTTTTATTATCTGTTTTTGTTCTGTCGCTGTCATTCTGTTGCACTGCAGTAGCTTCTGTCTCGAAAACAAATTCCTCATATGTGTAAACATACCTGGCAATAAAGCTCATTCTGATTCTGATTTCAAAATAATTAGCTATGCTTTTTTTTACTACAAATTATGAACATTTATTTAAATCATTAAATTGTCATTGAAAAATTAAATGCGGGGAAAAATTGAATTTAAGAAAACATAAAACAGGATTTTTTAGCCACCTACCAAAATATAATTTTATATAATAATATAACTAAAGCATAATTTTAAATATTTTCCCCCCATTATATCCAAAAGGATTGACTTTCTAGGAGAAACATTCATTTTTATGCTCAAAACAATTCACAATAGTAAAAAAAACATTAACAAATCTCTCTCTACTTTAAAAATGTGTCATTCAGTATCTTATTTCACTCTGAAATACTTCAAATCTCAGAAGTAAAATGATAGAGAAGCAATTGTTTCATGTTGACTTTAAATGACCATGATGAGCGTCTTCTCTGTCTTCTGCCTGTTGCAGCAGCATTTCTATCCATATGTTGTCTCTGACAGTCAGTCCTGTAGTCCCTAATGACCAAACAGCAGTCTGTCATCATTTCTCTTGTCTGTTTTCTGTCTTTTTCTCTCTTTCTCCTCCCCCAGCGGTCACGGCTGGCTGGTCCGGGACACTTCGCTGTCCTGAGTGACAGCGTGTGGGTGCAGGAACGCACAACACCCATCACTTTCCCTGTGTGTGTGTGTGTGTGTGTGTGTGTGTGTGTGTGTGTGTGTTCTTCCTCTTCGCACAAACACAATCTTACACAGTCTAATTTTTCATACAAAGAAGATTTTGACTTGCATGAGGGTGTGTGTGTGGCAGGGGGTTGGGCCGTCCCAGGATTAGACAGTGTGGGAAGCTCTGTATGGGCCAGTAAGTTTTGGAAGGGGAGGTATGGTTTGGATGCGGAGATGCAGTCAGCCCGAGGGAGTTAAACGAGTGAGTCATACGTCTATGCATTCGTCCCTCCGCCGTCCCGTTCCAGCCCAATGGCTGCCACCCGACCAGCGTTTGTGAGTGCGGTTGTTTTCTACCTATCAGCTGCTTTGGACGCATGATGACGTTGTTTTTTTAAACGGTTATCGTGTACGTGGGATTTAACGCTGACGTCCACAAATTCTCAGTGGTGAATGTCTTGGGAGGATCCAAAAATATAGAGATGACTGTATTAGAAAACTTAGCAGGAGTGATGCATTGGCATCTTCACACATCTTTTCTCTTCCAGCAGTTGATTTGGTCAGTTGTTTTTTTTACTCGAAGTGTTTACTCAAAAGTTGACACTAATTTTAAATCCTCCAAAAATGGCAAGTCTTTTTTTTGTGATTTATTTTCTACATTTATTTATTTTACTTTTACATTAAAATTGCATGATGATAATTTTTGTATATACATAATTGTTTGTTGTTGCAGAACAGTTTGCTGTCTTTAGATTGTCCCTTAACATTTGTAAGACTAACACCAATATCACACATTTCTGCAATTACTGTGCTAAATAATCTCTTATTAATTAATCTTTCTTTCTGACAAAACACAGTGTTTGGTAATTTGATTTATTTCTGTATAGCTTTTACAGACTTTAAGAGCATATTTAAACATGATTACCAATCATAACATAAATTTACTCCAAAAACATTAGTTGCTGTTGTTGTTCTGCATGAACAGATTTTTGTATAATCATAATTTTGTCATAATTTAAATCCCCAAAATATTAAAAAGCTGATTTACCAATATGACTTAATTAGTATAAAAATAGACTTGTGTAAATTAGATTTTCTGTTTGGTGTGACCAACTACCACACAATGTTTATATATATTATTTTATCCTTAAATGTTATACCATTTGCGAGACAAATGTAAATCTTAGATAAGAACAAAACACTTGTTTTCTGTTTGCTGTGATTTCATATGTGCTACAAATTGTAAGACCAATTTCACATGCTTTGTCAATTAGCATACAGAATGATGTATATAAATTAGCTTTTCTGTTTGTTGTGCCAATGTTTGCTACGGTTCTGAAACTTATGAGCTTGTCACATACTTTGAAGATTTAGGGTTTCCTTTGTTTTGACAGAACACTTTAACCAGTGATTTCTAACCCTGCTACTAATTGTAAAACCAATATCGCATGCTTCAAAGATTGTCACACAAAATATATTTTCATTTGTTGTGCCTGGAAACTTGTTTTCTAGTGTTTGCTTTTAATATGCTCCTCTAAACGTTCAACAGTTCAGAATACAACTTTTGTAAGATTTACCATTGCTTACTACAATTTTTATTGCCCTAAACTGACCGATTAGGTGCATTTAAGCGATTAGCACATGAAACAGCCGTCCGTAAACAAGATTTGCGCTTCATTGAGCCAGAACACTTTTTGCCAGTGTTTGTGAAAACTGTGATGTAACATTGTTTACAGAAAAAGGCTCTTGAAAAAAGCAATCTGAATGACTCTGGGTCGACTGGCACCTGTCTTGGCAGGGGTCTGGACTTGTTGAATGGATGGCAGCTTGGCTCTTTTGTGACTGGTTCTTGCCACTCGGTCTTAGTCCTTTTGCCCTTTTGTTTGCCCATGCCAGCCTTGCCAGATGCCTGGAGTCTTTGTAGTAGCACAGCGGTTATCTCTTCTGAAGAGGGCTAGAAACACACAGTCCTCCCCGTATGCACCCCACGGCTCGGCTATACTTCAGCTGTCGACCTGTGACTCCACCGCGGCCTTTGACTCTATTGTATTGTTCTCGCTATTGTTTGAGCTGTTTACCACGAAGAGGCCCTTACCGGCCCTTCACAATGAATCTTTCTCTGCATTATCTCAAGAAACTGACTACAGGCCCTGAGAATCAATAAAAGGGTTTAGTTTTGTCTGTGTCTGTGTGTCTGTGTGTCTGTGTGTGTGTGTGTGTGTGTGTGTGTGTGTGTGTGTGTGTGTGTGTGTGTGTGTGTGTGTGTGTGTGTGTGTGTGTGTGCGCGCGCGCGTGTGTGCGCGCGCGCGCGGAGACCAGATATCCCCACAAGGATAGTAAAGCCTGAGATTTTTGACTTTGTGATGACATTTGGGTAAATAAAGAGAACCTCACAAGGGAAATAAATGATTAAAAATACTAAATTAAGTGTATCTTAAAATGTCTCTTATATGAGGGGTAGGGTTGGTGTAGGGCAGCGGTTCTCAATTCCAGTCCTCACGCCCCCCCGCTCTGCATATTTCGTATGTTACTCTTATCGCTTCAGTTGTTTGTTCTATTCGAACGTAAGTGCCCTGCGAAGTGGACATCACAGGATATTCTGCCATGATTCCAGTTCGAAGCGGACGTATATATTCCATTCAAAGTGCATTGAAGAGTGCAAGACATGAATTCAAATTGTATATATTTACAGAGGTATATGATGTCACACTAGTCCGTGCGTGAAGATGTTGCGCAGCGCAAATCCATGAATGAATGTTCCGAAGTGGAGTAAACTTCAGCGGATTTCCCCTGCTCAGAGAGTAGGGAGCAATGGACCCTGTGTAGGGAGCATGTCAATCGGAACACAGTTCATGCGTGGAGCGCACTTCTAACAATCTGATTATCTGAATCAGGTGTGTTAACAAAGAGAGACATGCAAAATATGCAGAGCGGGGGGGCGCGAGGACTGGAATTGAGAACCTCTGGTGTAGGGCAATAGAAAATATTGTTAGGTCAGTATAAAAACAATAGAAGTCTATGAAATTTCTCACAAGTATAGCAAAACCAACATGTGTGTGTGTGTGTTTATGTGTGTGTGTGTTTGTGTATGTGTGTGTGTTGAACCCATGGGGATCACAGGCTGGACTCGCAGGTTTGGTTTATCTTCTTTACTGAGGTGCATTAATGCTGCCTGCTGGTCTACTGATGGGATCTGAATTGTTTTTTCTGTACAATTTTCATATTGGTTGAGAGTGGCCTGCGACTCAAAGTTGTGTGTGTTTAAACACTGTTTGCTCAGAGGCTGATTTTATTAAATTATGTATTTTCTGTTACTCCATGTGGGTCTTGGGATGGAGTTATATTATAGGATAACCACGCGAGCCATATTCTTCATGCATGTCAATGAGTCTCATCTAAAGTGTCAGACTGAAGATCAAACAGAACATTTCATTAACATTTCATAGGCCGCGGAGCACTTCACTAAACTAATACCCCTCAACTCGTGTCTGTCAGCTCGCGTTCTCTGAACTGCACTACTGACAGCTACAGGCAGCTTTACAGTAGTCACGTTTATAATAATGCATCCTAATTAATGTTGTAACCATGATATGATTGACATAATTCTCAGATTGTAGCATTTTTTTGTTCTGTTAATTTCACATTGTACTCCGTAGCTCCGCCCACAGTTAAATCTCATTGGTCCAAAATCCCGATACACAAAATTATATGTTCATAAATATGAAATATTCACAGAAAAAAAGGAAATAACTGTCAAAAGTCATAGAGAGTGAACTCCTGCGATATGAATGTTGTTTTTTCCCCTGTTCTAAATATAATGTAATGCTGCGGAAATTGATTTTTAAACCGCAAACGCATTTTATTATAATTATGACATTTATTTATTGTATTTTATTATTTATTTTTTATGTGGTATTGTTAGTTTTGGAATAAAATTATATAGGTAAAATTAAAATGCGGGACAAAGCTCTCAGTTTTGGGGCTGCCCTGCAAAATGTGGGATGGATGGTCACCCTATTCCTGCCCATTACTACAATCCCTATTAATAAATGTGTCAGAAATGCAAAAAAATAGACTATTAACTATAATAATACTGATCAAAATAAAACTCTTGGTTGGGGTTTGTTACTGTAATCCGGTTTCCAGTCAGAGTTCAAATGTACTTATATTAGTATCTTCGTATTTTTCAGTGTCCAGTTTGCAGCCATCATTCACAAGATCTTCTCTGTTATTTGTATGTTTATTTAATATTTTTCCTAATTTGATAATGCTTTGTGCTACCAGAAAGGTACTGCTCCGCTTGATATTGAGCATGTTTTATCATTTTAAAACCTATTGCAGAGAATTTTGCAGATTTTGACTTTTTCTCACCCTCTCCCAGAGGAGACCCAGAGAAGTATTATTTTACAACCAGTGCAGTTCTATTGTTGTATTCCTTTTAAAGCTAGTATTTTGTTATTTTTAGGTGTGTGTGTGTGTGTGTGTGTGTGTGTGTGTGTGTGTGTGTGTGGAGGGGGGTGATCTGTTTTGCAAACACAAGCAGTATACTGTGTGATGCAAGCTCTCTAGCTGATGCAGAAAACATTTAATTATTTAGCATTTATTCACTCATTTATTTCCTTTGCATGCAATATTTCTCAGTTAGGTTCATTGATTGAGACATGCATAATGCATGTGTGATTATAACACGCATTGCCTTATTTGCATGCAGCACAGTTCATCTGAACTAAGTGTAAACCTGTCACCCTGTGGAGTCGTCCCCTGGAGATCTCCGGCTCGGTTTAGAGAGATAATGACAGGATGAAATGATTGAGGAAGCTTAAGTAAGCTCAGGTGTGTTTTCTGAAGAACTTAAAGCGATAGATAGTTCATCTCCAAAAAAAGAAAATTCTGTCATCATTTACTCACCCAGTAGTTATAAACCTGTATGAATGTCTTTGTTCTGCTGAACACAAAGGAAGATATTTTGAATAATGTGGGACACAGAGCAGTTCTGGGCACCATTGACTTCCATGGTATTTATTTTTTCTCTACTATGGAAGTCAATGGTGCCCCAAAACAGCCTGGTTACAAACTTTCTTCAAAATATCTTCCTTTGTGTTCAGCAGAACAAAGACATTCATACATGTTTGGAACTACTTGAGGGTGAGTAAATGATGACAGAATTTTATTTTGGGGTGAACTATCCCTTTAAGAGAGAGATGTTTTTTCTTCTGATTTTAGGAAGCTGTCATATCACCAGCATTTGGTGTTGTATTGCCTCTAGATGGCTCCATGTAATGATATTTGTTTTCTTAATCACATTTTATATTTTGACTTATGTTTGGTGGAACAGAAAGGAGACACTTCTTTAATAAATCCAAATGGTAAAAATTCATAGTATCATGGGTTAAATGTGGTTAGTTGTCAGTGTCATAATGCAAAACGTAATCATCCCCAAAAAAGCTAAATCAAATGAATGTATGTCTTTCAACTTTGGGGTGAAATATGACCTGGATATGTTCTTGATTCAGGCAGTTATGTATTGTTCATGTAACATTTGCCCTGGCTAATTATACTTATGCATTTATCTGCAGTGAAATATATCACTAGCTGACATAGACATCAGTTTGTTATTCATCTTAATTTATTTTTCCAATTGTGTGATGAGGTCAGCAGACACATTGATTATATTGTATAAAAATATGAGAGACTTTGCATTTCAAACAAGAGGCGAAGAGGAGTTGGGTTGGGGTTTGCTACTGAAATCTGGTTAAAAGTCAGAGCTTTATTTAAATGTGGCATCTGCAGTCGTCTTTCACAGGTTCTACACTTTCCTGTCCCGTATATGTTTATTTCATATTTGGATGTTTTCCGCTACCTGAAAGGTAGCTTGATTGAGCATGCAGTCATATTTAAAACCCACTGCACAGACATTTGGCATTATTCAAGACAGAAAAATACAAAAATAAGATTCCCGTGTCAATAAATTACATATTTATAGTTCATAAATTAACGTATTGTTAGTCACTAGATGTCTCTTTATCAATCAAGGTGAAGTTAGTATGGACTGATTAATACTGACGCTTTATTTCAGCTTTTTTGATACATTTGTTAGCATTATGTTAGCCATCTTTGACAAACTCAGAGCTATAACGGTGTGGAAATTAGTAAAAGACAGGAAGTGAATATCCGTTCATGGATATTCGTTCAAGAGTGTGCGCTCTTGCAGATGCACTGTATATTGAAAATGAGAAAACTGTGCTGTGGAACAGAGAGATGTCAGACATAACCGATGACTCGTCTGCCTTCTGATGGATTCTGGATGAGACCGGAATGAGAGAACTTATCCTTAAAACAAAAATACTCTCCTGTTGTACATGGTGCCAGAGCGTCGGATCAAAGCGTTTCCTCTTTCCCAGACTATTCATTCTTTTGACAGCCAATCAAGTGTTTGTGAATCTTCATAGAGTTTATTTCTGGAAAGACGTTAACTAAGGTGTCAAACCAACCTGGAGGTCACGTTTATATTTAGTATCCATTAACTGTATTAAAGGGTTTCTTAATTGTTCCATTGTCAAGGGTCACGCTTTGTTCTCCCTTTAAGCAAAAAATAGCAATTGAACAGAAGTTGGTTTTCTCCCTGCAGAGACAGAGGCATTCCCTTTCTATTCCACGGAGACAGCGGCCGTCCCAAAGAGTAAGACCCTCCACACGTCCCTCTGGCTTGTTGTCCACGTCTGCTCTGCTCGCCGGTTATTACAGATCCTGCAGAAACAACCCTTCTACACAGATATTACTGATAGCAAAGATAAATGGAGGTGTACATATGGTTCTGTGTTTTGCAGATCGAAAATCGATTCCGATTCCAGAATCGGATACTTAAGGTTAGGAAACGGATACTTGTTGTCAAATTAAAATTTCGATTCCGCCTATCGATTCCTATGCGCTTTGTTTTTTTTCATCTGTGAGGACAGGTGTGATCTAGCGATCTGCCAGGACCTTACTCGCTAATCTAAGCCTCCAAAGTTTGGCTGTATTTGCGATCAGAAGCCTAATATCTGTGAAGTATAATATCTGTGATAGCTAAACATGTTGCAAGAGGTGTCACAACCAACATGACATTAATTTACTAGATCGTTACAGATCTCGAACATGATTCAAACACCAACGTGATTCTATTCCTAAATTTAAATGATTTGTCAGTTTCATTCCTCAACCTTTGAGGTGTGCGGATCACAATGTTGTGATCACTTGGTTCATCCGTGCAGCAGTGGTATCACTGATCTAAGCTTGGCCACTCTGCTCAAAACTGCAGTTTTTGTCCCCTTTTTCTTGACAAGAAAAGCCTTTATTAAGACGCGGAACCGGTGTATTGTTTTGCATCCCCATCAAACGGGAGACTTTTCAGACGCGTATTGCAGCTTTGCCTCAGCGCCAGGCGCGAGTTAAATGAGCTTCATTAGAACAATGAGATTCTGTTAGGCTATATGTCAGTAAAACAATCTTTCCTGTTCTGTCAGCCGTCACTGTGCTCACGGCGCACGCTCTGATCGCGTCATCATAAATAAGCGCACAAGAAACTGCATACTGTCGTCAGTTAAGTCATGAAATTACAAAAAAAGGCTATTTAAAGCTGCAAACTGTGCATGCAAGTGTAACGGATGTATGCCAGTAAGGGCTGTGTGTAAACCTCACTCCCTTGACCTCAAAAAGAGGTGCTCTAGCTGTAGCCTTTAGCCTCCTTGGTAGAGCGCCGACATCCCGGGTTCGAGACCTGCTCGGTGTGATGGTGCGGACCCGGGGGGTTACACATGTATGAATGCATTACATTTCAGAACGTCTCTCAAATGCATACTAAAATATAGGCTCTCGTGCAATGGTTTGCTAAAAAGAGACACAGGATAAATGTTTGATATCATTATTTAATCACATTGGAATCGAAAAGAATTGGAATCGATAAGCAGAATCGGAATCGGAATTGAAATCGATAAAATTCAAACGATCCCAACCCTACTTATAACTTTCCATTTAAAAAAATTATATAAATATATGGATCAAAAAAGTTTTTTGCGACATTTATCTCACAATTCTGACCTTTTTTCACATAATTGCATGAAATAAACTCAGAATTGCGAGTTATAAAATCAGGCTTACGATTTATAAAGTCAGAATTGCGAGATAAAAAATGCTGACTTTTTTTTCTCCCAATTCTAACTTTATAACATGCAATTGTAAGTTAAAGTCCAAGTATTCTCGCAATTGTGAGTTTATATCACGCAATTATGAGAAAAAAAAGTCGCAATTACCTTTTTTAATTTTTATTCGGTGGCGGAAACAGGCTTCCAAAAAAACGTATAACTTTGCATTGTTGTTAAAGTTGAAACAATTCTGTCATCACCTTCATGTCTTTTCAAACATGTTGATAACAAACAGTGTTGGTTACCATTGACTTCCTTTGTATTTGTTTGACCATACAATGGAAGTCAATGGGAACCAAAACTGTTTGGCTACAACATTCTTCAGACTTTTTGGGTGAAGTATTGCTTTAACTAAAACTATCAAACATTTTTTTGTTAATTTAAATAATGCTGAATTAAATATAAATATTAAATGAAAAGCATTTAATGTTATTATACATTTTTTTAATAAAGTTGCCTTGGCAGCTAACTGAAATAAATAGCTAAAAATGTAATAAATACATAAATAAAGCAAGCTATATTGAAATATAAAAAATACTAAAACTTGAAATGAAATTAGAAATAAATAGAAGCTAAATAAAAGCTTATTCAAAATGTTAATACATTATTGTGACATTCCAAACCAGCATGTCTTTTTCTTCTGTGTGATAAAAGATGTTCAGAATGTTCATGCTGTTCTTTTCCATACCTATACATAAATAAAGTGTGTTAAAAGTAGAAGTTGCCCATATGGTTTTCTGAAGTCATATAATAGTTTTGTGTGAAAAACTGAGCAAAATTAAAGCCATAACTCACTGAAAAACTTTACCATCACTCACAAGCTTATGGTATGGAAGAGAGCAGCACAAACATTCTTCAGAATATATTATTTTGTGCTCCATTGAAGAAAGTCAATCATACAGGTTTGGAACAACACAAGGATGATGTAATAATGATGTAACTTTACTTTCGGGATTTATTCGGTTCAATATTTGTCACTAAAGGTTTGGAAATCATGTCAGTGTCTTCTTGCAGCTCTCTCTTGGCCAGCCTTTCTTAGCGGTGGTTCCAGGATTCAAGCTCTCTCTCTTTTTTCTGTCTACTGTGTGTTTTGACCTCGCTACTTTGGATAAGCAATTGCTCGGCAGCTTTGCTGTCACTTAAAATTAACTGTTTTCTTTTACTAACTCAGTTAATTATTTTTCGAATTTCTGCCAGTGTTCAATGTCAACCACACAGACGCATTATCCCCCAATTAAAATAATGTCTGTGCGGCCTTTTCAAATTCTTCATATTGCATAACTGCACTGAAGAATTAGGAGCTGCTTCCACACATCAGTAGATTCGTCAACTGCTAAGGACAGATCTTAATCTCAGTGACTCAAATATTTTTTTGTGAAAAAATATGAAATATTTTTTATCTCAAATTCATTTTTTGTCATTGAATTAATGAATTTACACACTAAAATGACAAACATGACTGTGCTGATGTTATGTAATCAGTGTCCTTTCAGTTACCGCAGCATTCTGTCAATCACTGAAGGGTGTGGACGTCATGATCAATGAATGCTGACTCCAAGTGAAGAGCTGCTTTCATGTCATTAGACTCTGCTAACTTTCAGAAAAATATATTTTCAGACAGTGTCTTGTAGTCTGACTTTTAACTGGTTAGACTAGTGATTGATGATGGGGACTATATAAAATGACATCCTGGACATGTTGGTCTGTTGTTTTCCTGCATGTTCACAAGTTTGTATTGGTGTTTACTTTCTTGGGTTTTTGGACTCTAGATTGTCTTTCATGGTTAAGCTTGGGTAGTTGACTGACACTCAGTTCACCTGTGACTGTAGTGGTCAGGACTGGTACAACCAAGTTTCTTATTTGCATTATGCATGATTCTTATAACCTTGGGATAATAGATTGTGTTTTCTCAGTCGGATTGGTTGCTGCATTAATGCTTTGTCTGCTCTGCTGGGAAATCATGAATGCAAAGTTTTAACATAAATCGCAACTGCTTTTTTCACACTTCACTGTGGTTAGTGTCTTTGTTTGGTTTCACCGTTTGTTTTGTGCTTTCAGATTGAGAAGATCATGACCCTTATTGGAGCCGGCATTGACTTTTCCAAAGACCAGGAATGCCCTGCCACAGGTAAATATTTTTTGTTTAAAATAAATAAATAAATAAAACTTTCTCCAATCTGATATTTAGAAAATCTCAAAATGAATATCAAATTGTATTTGTACATTATTATGTAGAGTTGGCAAAATGTCATTTTTATTTTTTTGATGATTAGTTTTTAAGATATCGGCAATTATCGGTTATTGGAAAACATTACAATAATTGTCAGCTTATAATTAAAGGTGCACAAAAACTTTGTTGTGCTTTATAATGCATTTATGCCTTTTGTGCGGCTTAACAGTACCAGAATAATATGCACACTATTGGGCTTGGATCAACCTGTCTGACCGATACTGATCTGGCAGAAAATAGCAGTATAGGTGCCGATACACAAATTTGAGTATCGAAACGGCGCATCCCTATTTATTATCCTACATCAATTATAGTGTAAAAAAACAACCGTTCTGAATTGTAATTTTCTTACCAAAGGAGGAGACTGTAACAATATTACCGCATGCCTACTATTCAAACTGTAATATTAAGTCCTCTGGTTTCATTTTACAGTAAATACAGGTGCATCTCAATAAATTAGAATGTCGTGGAAAAGTTCATTTATTTCAGTAATTCAACTCAAATTGTAAAACTTGTGTATTAAATAAATTCAATGCACACAGACTGAAGTAGTTTAAGTCTTTGTTTTTTTTTAATTGTGATGATTTTGGCCCATATTTAACAAAAACTCACCAATTTGCGAGTGTGGCGGTGTGAAATGAGTAGAGTTGCAAAAAGGTGGAAATGTTAATTTTTATTTTTTTATATTCCAGACATTTTGTAAACTTTCCAAGATTTTTTGTAATCTTGGAATTTTTGTAAAGTTTCTGGAAATGTTCCACTTCCACCCCTTTGCAAACCTAGATATGAGAGATGTGAAAGAAGCGCTGACCTCAAATATCCAGATGAGTGTGTTGTTGTCATGGAATAACACACCTCAGAATGTTAGGACTGACCAATCGGAGTCAAGTATTCCAGAGAGACATTTAATAAATAAATCTATCTGGATGATAAGTCTAACATCATGTGCTCTCATTTCAAAGTCCAAATAATCTTTCAGGTACCAAAAGCAAACATCCAATAGTACAAGCATGCACTCATGGTGTTCTGTAAATACTACTAAAAAAGCATGACCCCCAAAAACTTGTGCTATAAATTAATTGTGCTTATAAATGAATGTTGAGATGGCACTCTCACTTGAAATGGAGTAGAAACTTGGGCCCGGAAACAGTATTCGACATGTCACAATCGAGTGGATTTTCTTTAATTGAGAAGAAAAGAAATAATGTTTTGTTTTTGTTCATTTACTCCTCATTGTACTCAAAGCTTTGGCCTCCCTAGTTGTAGCTGAACATCAAGTGTCTTCCTGGATAGTATGTTTTAAATGAGGATCTGCCTTTCGCATCGGCTCCCCAATGAAATGAGACCGGACCAAACAATCCAGCAATGAAACTCAATAAACTATTGATGGGCAAGAGAAAGACGAAGGCCAAGTCCAGAAAAGTTACATTAGTGAACAGAGGATATGAGGTTGGCTGGCCCTTTAAATAGAGAAGAAGACATCCCAGTGTGCCGTTGAAGGACGAGGGGACACTTGAGAGTTAAATCAATGGATGCTGAGATGCTTGATGATTGCGCCTTGGTGATGCATAACCTTGTTCTGTATGGAGGCAGCTTATTGACCTTCCTCTGGAATTAACCAAACTACAGCAATCGAGACCAAAGGGGCCGTCACGCTTGTACCATTCGCTCCTGTTTGGCAACTCCTGCAAAAATGGGTGGGAAAGCTGCTGTAAGCCTTGAATAAAGCAACCTTCTCACATCAGAATATCTTAAAAACTGTAAACACCATTTCAAGTGGTGTGTGTCTGCAATGGGCCGTTGTGTTCCAACTGGGTTCATTGGCCCATATAAGTGCAAAGCCTAGCTAGAGGACCAGTCCTTTCTCTGTCCTTGGTCACATGGCACTGCCTCTGACCTCATTTCCTGTTGCCTGCGGGCATCCTACTTGGACATGACTCTTGGTTTTTTTATTTTATTAGTGGTGCTTACTAAAGCCATTATTTATTACTTTTGCTTGGACTGACGTTAGAAATTTGAACAAAACTGTAAACAAGATATTATAATGTGAAGGCCCTGCACTGTTTGTGCTTTCGATATAAATGATACCATAAATCATGTGCTTTTATTCTAAGAACTTAGTCTTATGATTTTTGGATAAGCAATAAAATGGAAAAATAAATATGGGGACGTTTTGTTCAAAGCCAGCAAACCACCATCGAAATACATTAGGGAACACTCTAGCATGGTTATATTGATACATGTGTACCATTTAACTAGTCATAATGCTTTTTTAGAATCTAATGTATGTAAATGTATCCTCTTTTGAGCTATACGGAACTTTGATTTGGCCTGCCTTTTCTAATACCACGGAGATCTCTGTAACTGGGGGTTTTACAATTCATTTATAAGGCATTTGTCACATCAACAACACAGTATTTCATTAATAAACTACTGCAACAGGATAGTTGGCAGAGTTTTCTGATTTGTTCCTGTCTATGTGGATAAAGGTGCTAAAATATTAACATGCATGAGTGTCAGGGGAACTAGAAGAAGAACTGCCCTGCAGCTTGACAGTAAACCCAGAGCTATGTCCTCCAGCCTAGAAGCTCTGCATATGCCTCTATGTTTATGCTTTGCTTTCTGGGTAAACACTGTTAAGCTTTGTTTCTTTAATCAATGCATCTAAAATTGCTACCATAGTCAACAATACTCTGACGAAAGAGTAATGCACCCAGTTGGGTCAATATAGGTGACAAAGGTTTGATGAGTCCTTAGATAATGAACAGCAGGCCCACATTTTCTTTTAGGGGACAAGAGAGCGAGGCAGGGAGGGGAGAAGACAGGAAGAGGGAGGGGGAGCAGAAGCGAGGGAGAGAAAGGAGGCGACTGAGCAGGAGCGCTGCAGAGCAGAATTGACAGCGTCCGGTTGAACAAGGAGACCGCACCTTCGGATTGCTACTGCTTTTCTCACAGCATTCAGGCTCATCCACGCCGCAAGTGTGTCAAGTTTTACCGGCATTCTCTGGAGCAGGCAAACACTCGAATGACCTTGCATTGCTAATTCAACAGCAGCCGCGACGTCTCGAGGAACTAGAGGGATAACGAGATGCCTGCAATGTACTCAAGGGATTGACTGATGTGGGACGAGCACCCACTTTCTCTGATCGAACTTCTATAGGACTCTGGGAGACTTTGTCGTGTTGGAAAAGCAAGTTTCGTACTTTTGCAGTTGGGTGCCTCTGATTAAGCTGAATTACTCATGTGGATACTACTTCTCATTGGTTTTTCCATTTACTTTTGCTTTCAATTCGGTTTTGATTACACCAGCGTTTATTGGTGAGGCTTACATTTTTTGCCGTCTTCTGCATCGAAATTGAATCCAAGTCAGACATTTTTGTTTTGGAGTCAAGTTGATATCAAGGGTTTTATTTGAGCGGATACTCAGAAGCTTTGTTTTGCTCTTTGCCTACATCTCATGTACCTTTGATCCTGAGAATCACAGAGTGATTTTGTGCAATGCAAGTCATGCAATCCTGCCTGGCTTTTAAGTAGCGCTATCGTAGAGATTGGACTAGAAATTAATTTGCATGAAGAGTGCAGTATGCTAGTTAAGAGTTTCCAGGCTTACGGAAGAGTCCCATAGCAATTTTTAGTCACTTTTAGAGGAGATCAGGAGATTGTGACGTTTTCGTCATCAGTTTAAGGAATCAGTAGACATTGCTTGGGAATAATGACTGTTTGAGAAGTTTACTTGTGCATCTACCTCCACATGGACACCTATGAAGGAATACCAACTTTCAATCGTCTGATCCTCTACTGTGCTCTTCCTCGTTAAACACCCCAGTCAATTAGGACTTGCATAGGTGGATCTGCAAACTCACATTTACAGGAGCTTGCCTGTTTGGGATTATAAGGAAACTCGATTGATTACAATGGTGCACATTGTCTTCTGTGACTTTTTGGGTTCTGAAATCAAACCTTTTATTCATAGGGCGATTTCTGTGCTCAAATGGAAACTTTAATAATTTCTGGTCTTGGCACCCAGTTGTACTTCATAACCTCTCAAATGGAAATTGATTCAACAGAGACATAATGTGGAGTCTAAATCTGTGATCAGTCCCAACATTGAACCCCATCTTCTTCAACTAAAGCAAACTTAATTCTTAGCAAGCGTGGTATCGCCCCCTGCCGTGGGAGCAGCCACACCTCTCAGCCGGGATCCTGTCGCCTCTGCCGTCCTGGTGTTTATGCTCTCGGCACTGTTGGCCGAGGATGATGTGGCAGTGCCACGTCTCTTCCTCTGCGTGCCGATGCTACCGTCTCAATGGTTTCTCATTGCTCAAGCGCCTTCCTCTATCCACAGGTGGATCCGGGAGGCTGCTTGAACAGCCGGTTGGGGATTGGTTGGAGCATATAGGCCTTCCGCAGTATGAGAGCAAGCTACTGCTCAATGGCTTCGATGACCTGCGGTTCATGGTGAGTAACTCGTACCTAGTTGTCTCCTTCAAATAAAAGCATTTCACTTTTCTACCCTACTGTACTATGCTACATATAATTTCTCTATGCCTTATCCTTTTTATCAAATTTGATTGTCTTTAAGAAAATTTTCACACATTACTTGTCATCAGAGAGCTTTTGTATGTTTTGCATGCCAGATTTGATTCTAGGGCTTATGGATCTTGGCGAGTAACTCTGATGTTTCCTTCATGCAAACCCTCAGAAGAGTTTTCTAGTACCTTGAATAAATAAACATTAAGTGTTTACAAGTATGCTGCCGTAGCAGAGTGAAACTACAGCCAAGCGAACTTCTGTAGCATCAGCAGCAGAACTGTCAGCATTCTTCTTAAGCTGGGAGGTCAAATAAACAGCGAGCGTTCTTTGGTCTTAACATGATTTGCCATAGCAAAAATAGTCACTTAATCAAGGCGGATGTCCTGGTCTTTATCCAGGCCCTGTAAATGCAATCATTAGCAACCGAATTAGGATGTTTTTATAATAATTGGATGCTAAGTGGATGTTTGATTTAGACAGAGCTCAATCATTTCCGATAACTGCACACTATAGACAACAGAAGTGTATAAAAACACTAGCCTCTTGAAAATAGGTTATGACAATCTCAATAAAGAATGTTTTGTTTTTCTTTTTTGGTGTTTGCCAAGACACCAGGTTTCAACACCAAAAATTATACCAATCTTATTTATTATTTTTTTTCAGTAAAGGTGAGCTAAAACTTTTCTAAGTGACTCTTTTGATGAATTCCACCTGGTCCAACAGGCCCAAAGTTTTCTTTGAAATCAGACTCAAGTCACATCTAGGGAGTTGGATATCATAGACTGGCATTAAGATCTTCCGAGACTTGGACATCCAGAACTATAATACATTTTCTTAAGCAGTTTATAACAGTCTTTTCTTAAATAATGTATAAATATAGTTGCAGTTAGTTACACTAAAGAAGCTCTTCTCTTTTTGGCTGTTTTTGAGGATTCATATATTGGGACATGGCCCACAAACAGGTTCTTCGCCAGACTGAGAAGCCTATGAAAGAAGCTTGATGGCTTTTAAGGGGCTGTGTTGTTTTTACCATGTGAGGTAATGAGAATTGATGGTGATGCGGTTGAAAGCCTCAGCTGGCCGAGGGAGGCAATGTGTGTGTTGTAAATCAGCGATACAGACAGGTCCCTGGTCGCCCTCTGTTCCACGCCGAGCACCACCTCATTGCAGGAGTAATGAAGGTTTTATAGCCAAGCTGGTCAACAGTAGGTGTGTGCGTGTGTGTGTGTGTGTGTGCGTGCGCGTGTGTGCACGCGCTCATTGTCCTGATGCATCATCCATCTCTGCACATACTTCTAAACATTATTCTAGATGTTCTTACATAGATAGAAAAATGCAATATGAGGCTCCAATACATTAATACTAATGGCTAGCTATTTGTAATAACTCTGAAGCCCAGTTTAGCACTGATGCATGAAGTAGTTGATAGTGATAACAATATAATTATAAAATTTTTCTTAGCAAATTTTATGCCTGAGAAAAATTATACACGTTATACTAAATACTTTACTATTCATTCATTCATTCATTCATTCTTTTTTTAAAGAAATCAATACCTTTATTCAGCAATGACACATTAATTTCAAATAAAGGTGACATTTCTAATTTTACAAAAGTTTAATACATGCTGTTCTTTAAAAAAATTATATTCATCAAAGACTTAAAAAAAAATTCTCAAAAATATTAAGCAGCACAACTGTTTTTAACATTATTTTTTTATTAAATCAGCGTATTAGAATGATTTCTGAAGAATAATATGAGACTGGAGTAATGATGCTGAAAATTCTGCTTTACATCACAGAAATAAATTACATTTTAAAATATATTGAAGTAGAAAATGTATTTAAATTCATTGTAAAATAAAATAAAAAACCAATAGATTGCAGTTAGTGCTTTTTATTAAATAAATGCAGCCTTGGTAAGAAGAAGAGACGACTTTCAAAAATATTAAAAACATTTTACCAACCTCAATATGGAGTTATATATAGGTCGTTTTATTTCTTTATATTCAGTTAGTCAGCTCATGATGTGACGCTGTACTCCAAACAGTGGCGTGGCATGATGCGGTCACATAACCGCAAAATACGTCCTTTGGATTTGAATGTTCAGCACAACTCCACAATAACACTTCTACTGATACAGGAGTCCAGTCTCTCTGCTGCATTCAGATTGCCTTGCCTGAATGCATTTGTGGACTTGTTCTGATTTATATATGCAGGATTAATCAATCTCGGCTGGACCGTACAGCTGTGCTCTCTTACATAACTCTGAATGTCTTAGTGGAGTGTAGTGAGGAATGGATTCATCTTAGATTTGTTTGTATGCAGGTCTGTACCTATCATACTGTAGCCCAGCCGCATTGAGCTTCTTAAGCAAAAGCCTCAATTTCATCTCCATGCATTTGAAGTTTGAAAAAAAGGTTAGTCTTTTTTACAGTGAGCTGATTGGAGAGAGGCAGGCTTTTTTTCACTCGACTATTTTAATAGCTCAGCGGGTTTAGCATCTTGAGCTGTCGATGTGTTTAATAGCTGCAGAACGCTTTGAACATCACTGTAAAGCTCTTTTTTCCACTTCCTCCTCAGTGCTTTTTGGAGATGAAGACTTCATCTTTCTGTGCTCTGACTCTGTTTTTCATGTCAGAGTGAAGGATTGAGTATATATATTAGTGGTGGGCATAGATTAATTTTTTTAATCTAGATTAATCTAGATTAATTTTGGAATTAATCTAGATTAAAATGGCTCATTTGAATTCTGCCGAAGGCATTCAGAATATGTGTGTTACCCAAATAATGACTAAAAGTAAGTCTTTGAGAACGGGTTTCTCAAGCCAGGTGGCGCATTAGACCAGGGGCTCATCTCCTGTTTCCAAAATGCATCACAAACTTTAATCTCTTCCCGTCCCAATCCCACGAAAAAACTGGGGGAAAATCCCGTTCCACTCCCGGAAGAATGACTCCCATTCCCTCCCACTCCCGTGTTGTTGTTTTTTTTAGTTTTTTTTTTGATAACTGTCAATTACAGTACAAATATAGTACAGATCACAGCGTGCCCACCTTATTAGTTGAATAAAAACCCAAAATGTCGTTTTTTGTTATTATATTGAACTGAAAGCCATTTTATGCACAGTGTTGCACAGATTAAATTTCATGTAAATCATCCATGCTAACACACACGTCTTCTATTTTTATTTTTTAGATATTTCACTCTCTATAGATATATTTTTCAAAGACGGATTTTCGAAGTTTCTCGCTCAAGTTCACATGAGACCTAAAGCGCATCCTGTTTGCTTAAAAGCGCAACGTTTCGTTGTTATTCTGAGTGTACACAAATAAACGTAGAGTCTTTACAGATTCGAAAGATGTATTAGGCTACTTTTATCTGTATGACCAAAAATGACGGAGATTTTAAGAGCAAGTGAGCGCACCGGAGCCTGTCCTGCAGCAAACGCGCTTCCACACAAACACTTCAATAGCGCACATTTCTCTAGGTTAACATCATATTGAGCGGCCATGTAAAGTTGCTACTACATACATCTTTCAGATGAAAAGCCATATTTGAGGTTGATGAATGATAGGTGAGCGTTTGGATGTCCTACCCGATTGTATTACCACATAGACCAGCCGTTAACAATCTGTCCATCACGGACTGCGAGCCTCTAGTTCAGAGACTCGTTCTCGCCCCCTACAGTGCAATTCGGCTAGGTATACATCCGCGCTAAAATATCAGGGTGAAAGTCATCATAGCTTGCGTAGTATAGACCCAGCTCCCAACCCAACTTTGAGAATAGATTAACGGCGATATTTTTTTTATCGCCCGATAAGAGTCTCGCGTTAACGCAGCACGTTAACGCCGATAACGGCCCACCACTAATATATATATATATATATATATATATATATATATATATGTTCTCTCTCAGATAATGCTGGTTCAGGAAGCTTGGCTTTTTGAACACGACTATTGTCAACATTGATAATAACAAGCGTTACCAATTTGTGTTATGAGCCAAATCAGCATATTAAACTGATTTCTGAAGATCATGTGACACTGAAGACTGGAGGAATGATGCTGAAAATTCAGCTTTGCATCACAGAAATAAATTACATTTAAAATTATATTCAAATAGAAAAGACAAATTTCAACCATGGTTCATAACAAAGATGTATTGTATTGTAATACAGTTATTTTATATTGAAATAATATTTCAAATTGTTATATTTTTAATCAAATAAATGCAGCCTTGGTGAGCAAAAGAGAATTTCAAACACATAAAAAAATGAAAACCCCAAAACTTTTGAATGTTGGTGTATTTTCCAAATAGCTATTTACATATCCATTTACAGTACTTTGGGGAATACTTTGGATTTTGCCCGAATTGTTGCAAGTGTTACTCTGTTCATTTATTTGGAGAATGTGCATTTGGAAAATGGGATTTCAGGATTCACATCTCTTCTTTAGTCAGTGTGGTTTCATGCATATCAAAGAGTTTCTTAAAGTCAGATCTGGAGCAATTTATACTGTACCAGAAAGAGACACGTCTGTGTGCTCACCAAGGCATGGTGGTTTCCCCATTACCCTCCTTTCCCAACTAATTCCAAATGCATTTGCTTGGAGATGGAGTGCAGGAGTAAGACTCAGAGTTCCCGCTTTCATTCGGATACCTGTGGTGAGGTCGTCTTCTATCTCTCCAGAAGTGCATTACCTCCCGCATCCCGCTTCATCTTCCCATCTTGCATTAAGGTCTTGCATTAAGACGCCATGTCCAATTTGACTTTATATGTAGCTATTTTTACTCATGCTTGAGTATTAAAAGGCATTTCAATTTAAAGGAAAATCTGAGGACACAGTGGATTTCAAGAGGTGCTTTATGGGAATTGTAATTTGCTGATGTCAGATGTGAAAGGTAGAGTCATAATATTCCGTTAAACAGGTTAATAAAGTGTGTTTATTACATGCATTTATTTCAGCAGAGCGCTGTACTCTGCTGTTTGAGTCATACCTGTGAGAACAACCTAGTTTGTTTGGTGTTTTTGGAAAGGGAGTGAAACGGAAGTTTAAATAAATGAGAATTGTTTCTCAATATTTGTTGTAGCCTATTGAGGATATGCAGTGTGATTTATATTCATTTTTCACATACAGAAAGGTTGGCCTATCAGAACAATGTCATTTACATACAGACATCTTAAAGGTACAACAACTGAATTGTTATTTTTGGTGCAAGAAAAACCTAAAAATATAATGCTGCAGAAGTCTTAGGGCCGGAGGATGTTGGCATTCTCCTCACCACTGACCCAGTGTGCAACCAACTTACAAAGGCTCTCAAAGGGAAGGTGCGAAGCGGACCGCTTTACGTATGGGGTCAGTGAATGGTACTTCAAATTGACCGGCCAGAGAACAGAGCTGGTATCATGATCAGATATCACCACCTGTACCAGCTGCATGTGTGGTCCTGGTTTTCCCATACATTATGGAGACCAAATTCCCCCATGAAAGTAGTATTACCAGTACATTTTGACCATGTTGGGTACATGTTTTGGTCCCCATGAGGAAAACATCTGATAAATCATACAGAATGAAGTTTTTTGAAAATCTAAAACTGCAGAAAGTTTAGTGTGAGGGGAAGGTTTAGGGTTAGGGTTAGAGTAAGGGATAGAAAATACACATTGTACAGTATAAAAACTATTATGTCTATGGAATATCCTCATAAAACATGGAAATAGTAGTGTTTGCGCAATTAAAAGAGAAACGGCGGACAAACAGCTAATTTAATAGCAAACACCAGAAATGTGATTGCAAATTATTTGTATTATAACTTCTTTTTTTGTGTAACTGTATTTTTGTATATAATTTTTTAAGTGATATTTTTTTGCAAATGTATACAGTATTGTGTATTTACTTAGTTACATGTATGGTAAGATTATTTTATTTATTTACATTTTTTAAATAAATTAATACTTTGGTTCAGTACATTTGCATTAAATCGATCAAAAGTGTCGATCAAAAGTATAGACATTTATAATACTACAAAAGATTTCATTTCAAATATAAACGTTCTATTAATCAAATAATCCTGAAAAATTGTTTCCACAAAAAACATTGTTTTCAACATTGATAATGACAGACAGACAGATAGATATATCAATATATATATCTTTTAATTTGTAATAATATTTTACAGTATTACTGTTATTACTGTATTTTAGATCATATAATATCATATTTGTTTCAAAATAAAAATATAAAAATTATTTCTGACTCAACTTTTTTTTTCTTTTTCTTTTTTTTTTACACATCAGGTGTATATTTAAATGAGATGCTATGATCAGCACGCTTCACAGTTAGTTGATCGCATTGCCTCAAATCAATTATTTGTGCAACCTTAATATATGGTTATTGTTTCATTTTTTTTAAGAAACATTTAACTTAATATTAAATTTGTATTTCACATAATATATTTAAGAATGAGTAGTTAAGCATTGTTAATTGTGGCAGTCCATTGGTTCACATTTACATTTGTCATCAAATGTAAAAGCACTTTGATTTTGTATTATAGTAATAAAATGTGAAATGTTTTATAGAGAATAAATTGATATGTCAGTTCCCTTTGAAGTTGTGCCATTATCCGTGTCTTAAAACAACCATCAAGCTATCAGTATCAGCAGATGTTGTTTTAACCCTTAATCGGTCCTTGGGGTCAATCTGACTTTAAACGTAAACCCTTCTCGAGGGACGCTTAAGGGTTAAATAATTGGACATCACAAATGTTGTATCAGGACATCCATGTTTAAACGTGTTAAGTGATTTTTCTGCACATGGATTCACATCATGTCTGTTCATTCATCATTGACCCAGAAGTGCAGGTGCTCTGATCTAGCAAGCGTTTAATTGGTGCTTATGGATATAATTCATCACTTGATGTCATTCACATGATTGCTAGTGTGTGAAATGATTATGAATTCCTCTGTAGTCATAAAGCATCTGCATCAGTCCTCAAAGGTAATTCAAGTTCCTCTACATTAAGGAGATTTCCACGGCTCCAAAGCACACCGATGTCTTTGATTGCTCATACGCTGCTGCTGGGATAGGGCTGTTGTTTTGTGGACTTCCCTTATTAGTGGCTGATGTTCTCCTCTGCCATCACGAGGAATCTCTCCACAACTGAATCAAAGTTTTATTCTCAGATGCCTCTGTGAAATTGGGTCGCTATAAAAAACAATATTTCTTTGCAAAGTCTCTGGAGCTGTAAATCATACAAGCTTGTATTACTGCTGTTACTAAAGCAAACATAGCCGTTTGGGATTTAAATGCAAAGTATACACAATTGTGCATATGGTTCGAACATGAATGATACCTAAAGTCAGTGGAATAAATGATGCAGAAATATGTCACGTTAGTTGGCTAAAGAAAGTCTGATGATGCAAATAGTGTCCAGATACGTTTTGGAGCAACTGAATGTGCAACCTCCATTTGTTTCATTGTCACATTATCTGTGCTGTTCTCCGAGATCTGATTTCAGTCTATACTGAAGGCTGATAATGAGAGAAGAAGAGTTAAGTGGATTGGAAAGTGAGAGAGCGTGAGAGATAAAAAGTGGACGGAGACATATTGATCCTCACCCCTTCTGCATTCAGCTGCCGTTTCTTCTCTCTAAATGATTTGGGCAGTTTTACTCCAGCTCAGCACCCTCAGCATCTGCCTCGCTCCGACGAGACTTAAAGTGGTTCAGATCGCTCATGTTTGAGCAGAGTGAATGATGACGGACAGTGACGAGACGTGTGTGTCTGTGTAGATATATTCACCCGAGCATTAGATGTCTCTTATTTGGTTCGGACCAGTGTCTGTCTTGGATCAGAACGTGTTAGTTTGATGCACAGGACGTTTATGGTTATTAATCATGGCACAATTTTCTTGCACCAGCCAAAACTCGATGATGTACAATTCTGCCTGTCCACCGAAGTGCCGTGCGAAGAGAAAATCACAGCCGATCAAGACGTATTTGATGTTTAATACAGAGTTTAAGAGGAGCGGGATTTTGCAACAATGTTTTACTGTAAGCTAGTTAGGACAAGAACTCTTAGCGCTGATAATCGAATAACAGATGACGTGATCACTCATCTCTCGATCACGCTGCAAATTATTAGGACACTGTGATGAGCTTTTGATTATTGTCTGTTCTTTTTTTATTGGTTGTCTTGTTTGTTTTGAGTTAGTTTTTTAGTGTTTAGTTTTATTGCATTTTATTGTAGTTTTTTGTGGTTTGCTTTTTGTTGCTCTTGATATTGGTTTTGTTTTTAGGTTTGGTTGGCTTTTTTACTGTGTGTGCGCGCGTGCGCATGTGGTTTGCTCTTTGTTGTCAGTGGTTTGGTTTGGGTTTGTGGTTTGGTTTTATTGTTTGCTTTGAGTTTTATTTAACTTTTTGTTGCTTGTTATTTGTTTTGTTTTGTGGTTTGCTTTTTTATTGTTAGTATTTTATTGTTTTTTTGTGTGGTTTACTCTGTTGGTTTTGTTATTTTTTTGTTTTGCTTTGTTTTTTTTGTGTTTTGCTTTTTATTTGTGTTTTATTCTTTTTTTACTTATGTTATTGGTTTTGTGTTGTGGTTTACTTTGTATTTTATAGGTTTTGTTTACTTTAATGGAATGCCTTATTTTGTTATTATTAGCCTATTATTATTATTATTATTGTTATTAATAATAAAAATAATTGTATTTTCGCCTTGGGTTTGTTTTGGTTCATGGATTGTTTTTGTAGTGCTAGTTTTGGTATGTTTATGATTTTATTCAATATTTGGCTTCACAGTGAAATGCTCTAGAAGTGAGGATTGCAACTGAATGATTTTGTTTCAGTGTGTGCCTTCATTAGAATGGACTCTCTCTCTCTCTCAGTTCATCACAGTTCATCACAGTTCAACATCTCAAAACACAGCACTCACTACTGTAAATTCCTGTCATGCACGGTCTGTCTGAATCAAGTTTATTATAGACGTCATTTGATTGATAGACGTTTCAGGTGCATGAAGGGTCATGCACAGTGTTTCCTGCTGAATGAATGGTGTATAAAAGGTGTGTGTGTGTGTGTGTGTGTGTGTGTGTGTGTGTGTGTGTGTGTGTGTGTGTGTGTGTGTGTGTGTGTGTGTGTGTGAGATCAGCACCTCAGATTACTCTCTGCGCTGTCTTACATCGATCGCTCAGATGCTGCTGTGGTTTAGAGTAAAGTACACTGTGTAGAGTAGAGACACTGTGTTTAGAGTAAAGGCATTGATCAATGATGAAACATGAAGCAGGCACACTCATACAAATAATGTGAGATTTGTGCCTCTGTCCTACCCGATATATATTGTGTCCTCAATCCATAAAGTGGAGACCTTCTGTATGTTTGTTGATTTAAAGTAGAGCTGGTTTAGAGATGACCATCGATGCTGCTGTTTTTATTAGGTGCTCTGCAGTACAGTGTATTAAACCTTTTTTTTCATATAAAATGCATTTACCAAGTGGTGCATTATCGCCACACTCTATTGATATGGGCTTGTGCGTTTAGGTTGTGACGTTGTGTATATTATATTTTTATCTGGTTTTTCACCTAATAGGTGTGTATGTTTGTTTGTGTAGGGAAATGACGTAATGGAAGAGCAAGACCTGAGAGAAATTGGCATCACGGATCCGACACATCGCAGGAAGATTCTCAGTGCTGCACGTTCTCTACCAAAGGTTTGTGAGTCTATGCTTTTCCGAGGAATGTCACATGCTTATAATCACTTTATGCCTTTAACAGTATTATTTTGTAAGATTTCCATCATTTTAACGAGATCCGTTGTTGGTCAGCCGGTGGTTTTTCTGTACTGGGTCTGAAGTTCTCTGTTGGTTCTGAACTCTGCAGGTGAAAGCATTAGGCTGTGACGGCAGCACGTCCCTTGCTGCATGGCTGGACGTCCTGGGTATTCAGGAGTACCTGCAGAACTTCCTGTCCAGCGGATATCGCACGCTAGAATGTGTGAAGAACCTGTGGGAGCTGGAGATTGTCAATGTGAGAATGTGATGCATTCAAACATTTACAGCATAAACTTTTTTGTTCATCAAGTATTATATGAAGTATTTACATAGTTGGCTTTTACATTATTTAAAAAAATTCAGTTACCTGACTCTGAATTATTTGGAGGGTGCAGGGTGTTTATGTTTCTTAATAGACATTGTGTAATGTTTGCCTTTGCATGTGTTTTATGTCTGTGTGTAGGTGCTGAAGATCACGTTGTTGGGCCACAGGAAAAGGATTATTGCTTCATTAGCTGAACGGCCATATGAGGAGCCTCCGGTCAAACCACCCCGCCTTTCTCAGATCAGAGTAAGTACTGCTGTATCCTGTAATATTTTTTAATATTACATATTCTAGAATAGATTTTAGGCTTTAAGTAAACCATTAGGAGTAAAAAAAGACTCTGAGGGGGGAATTACAGTTTGTTCGAAATGTAGTGTTTTTTGTTGTGGGTTTTGTCTCTTTATGAAAATATTATCAATGAATGAAATTGCATATTTAATTTTAGTTCAGTATAATAATTAGCTAAATGAGAAAAGGGTCAAACTATAATAGTCCAAATATTTGATCTGTTAATGTGTATTAATTTAATTATGTTTAAAAAAATTCAAAAGTTGTTTAATTCAAAAATATTTAACAATTGGGTCACGTCTTATTTTCGCAAACCATGCCTTCCAGAGTTTTAGTTTACTAGAAATGTGCAAGATGTTTCCTCTGCTGAATCATCCACGTCCAAAACAGACCGTATGTCTGTCTTTCACAGAAGGGAAATGGATGAATCTCACAACGCAATTGCTCATATCTCTCACCAGAATAATATTTGAACATATTAAATTGCATATTTTGTATGAAGAAAATACAAGAAACATATTTTAAGGTCCGTTTAAGGTTGCATTCTGAGAACGAACAATAAACCATAAGAAATGAACTGAACTGGGGGTAAAAGTTGCATATTGTCAGTAATTGCTGAGACGAGATGAGTGCATGATGCCAAATAGGATAAATAGTTGGACCAAATAGTTCTTAATATCATTTTATTTGAAAATACACTGCTATACTTTTCATGACAGAGTTCAGGATTTCTTAATCTAACTAGTGTTATTAAATTATGCTGTTTTTGTTCTCCAAGGGAATTATATACTAAGAAATATTCCCTTCTTTGAAAGCAAATATTTGCCTTTCAAAGAGTTTGTATTTAAAGAAAACATTATAATCCTCGTGTATAAACTTGTGATTTGTCACGCATGTATCAAAGAAAGCTGACTTTCCTCTGCTGAAACATTGTGGTCAAGACAATATCAAGAAGGTTCGAAACATTTCACAAAAATGTTGGTCATATTTCACCCTATAATAAAAAATACTTAAAACAAATTAGAAGAAGCACATTTGATTGACCTTTAAGTTTTTAAGGTTTTCCCATCCCTTCCCCTTATCTCTATTACCATAATGCACAATTCCATTTAATTCAGTTCTCTTTGTCCTCTAGAAATTTAGAGGAAGTTGTGTTTTCTGTGTTTTCTCCTCTGCTCAATCTCCCAGGTTGAGAACAGTTTGCTTTATTGAACAGACTGCACTTCTGTCCCTCACAGCCTCATTTTTATTCACTACAAATTAAATCTGGCATCAACCCTGATTACATCTCGCTCTCTCTCTCTCTCTCTCTCGCTCGCTCACTCGCTCTCTCTCTCGCTCTCTCTTGCTGTCTCCCTCTCACTGCCTGTCTCTCTCGCTCTCTATCTCGCTCTCTCTCTCGCTCTCTCTCTCATATTTCTGAGCAAGGGCATATTTCTGGCTGGCTGATCTCTCTCACTGAACACATCTTTTGCAGTGTCAGGATCTCATGTCCCAGACCTCGTCTCCTCTCAGTCACTCAGACTCCTACACGCGCTCCATGGATCCCCTGTTACCTGCTGGTGATTCTGGGAGGAGGAGAGGTCCCGACTCAGAATATGATGGGGATATTCGACTGCGGCCCAATGACAGACCACAGCCACAAGTGAGTCAAATTCCACGAATCCTTCTGTTTCTGCTCAAATCATGCTCATTTCGGTCACTTTATCCTAAAAGCGTGTTTCCTTCCTAAAGGAGAGATTTGAGGAACGTCAACGGGAACCTCGCTTGACCTTACGACCCCCGAGTCTGGCAGCACCGTACACACCAGTCCAGAACTGGCACCATCAGCCTGAGAAGCTCATCTTCGAATCATGCAGTTACGAGGCCAACGTAATAACATTTATATCATAAAACAGCCCCTTTATATAATAATAAAGTCATAATTCATTTTTAGGTGACGGGTTATGAAATAATCCGAACCTTTGATTGTGTTTAGAGAATGTGATTTAACAGTTTGCTTTTGCCAGCTGAGACCAACTGAATTCTCTCTCTCTTTACCGGTTTGTCCCGACTCGCTCGCTTTGCAGTATCTGGGCTCAATGCTCATTAAAGAACTAAGAGGAACAGAGTCAACGCAGGACGCCTGTGCTAAAATGAGGGTAGGTGTTCACAGAGTCTTCGGCCAATGAGAGCTCAAGGTCTCCTGTGAGGAGTCACGCCAGGACACAGAGATTATTATTATGTTTTGGAACGGGCAGCAAACAGCATTGTCAGGGAAAATGCACCCATGCTAGTCCTCTACGGGACACTAGTGCAAATAAGGACAGTTTCATAATGTACGACTAACAAGGTCTGTCCAGAAAGTGGAAAATGGACTTCCGCTTCATCGCACTGTCCTGTGTGTGAGAGACAGACTGCAGATTTGCTCTTCAGAGGCTGTTCTGATAAGCAGCAGTATATATTGGAGTTTAAATGGTTAAATAATCAAGCAGAACTGTTTGCTCAGGCGGACAGTGCAGAGGTGCAGTCTTGTCAGTTAAGCCAGGCACTTAATGAAAAGACCAAAGCATAAACAGTCAGAACTAACAAATGTTTTCTTGAGTAAATGATAAAAAAGGGCATAAGCAATCTGTCCCTTAAACATAAGCATTGGCTATTGGTGAAAGTCACAATGAAACTGGTCACATCTCACCCCTAAATATTAATGATAATAATAATAAAACATAATTTTAAGGACCATTAAGGCTTTTAGCATTGACATTTATTTTCATAAACATGAATTAAACCCTTTCCCCTCAATTCCTCATTACCATAATGTAAAATTCTAATTCATTATTTGTTTAAATTGATATTTAATTATAAATTAGTAATGATAAGAATAATCTGTACACTTAAATGTAGTACAACAAATACGGTCATGGTGCCTAATACTATTTTTAAACATTGTTTACTGTTTATTGTTATATTTTAATAGATTTTTCATATTTATTTGTTTGTTTTTAACAGCAGTAGTTCTCTATTTGATTGTATTTATTCAAAGCTGTTTGACATATTATTTGAAGGTGTCAATATATGGATAAAATATATTTTCTTATATTCCCTATTTTACAGTAATTAACATTTTGGGAAAAAATGTGTCATACAATCAATCAGTCAATCAATCAATTAATCCATTAGTATTTAAATATTCCAGGCATTACTGTATATTAACCCCATATGATGTAAAAGACATTGACAAACATCCTATAATTCTCTCTCTTTCTCTCTCAGAGGTCGACAGAACAGATGAGGAAGATTCCCACCATCGCCCTCTCCATCACGTACAAGGGTGTGAAATTCATTGACGCTGCCAACAAGGTGATGACAGCATCCTCCTCTGTCGTTCACCCCAAGCGGGCAGATAAACAGCCGGTCATTAAACTGAAGCCCCTGGCTCGCGGGCGTCTCTGTGTGCTCGTCATGTCACATGACTGATGAACAGACACACTGAGGACCTCAGATTTTTATTTCAATTGTTTGTTTTTATTAAAGTTTTATTCATTTTTGGGTCAGTAGACATTGCATTGGCATTAATTGTTATTCTAAAAAACAACATTATAAAATATTTTGGGTAGTTTTGGGAAACTGATTTCAGCAATGAGATTGTCTGTCTGTTTCAACATCCATCCATCCATCCATCCATCCACCCAACCCATCCAATGCTATTCCAGGCCATCGCTCCACCCCATCCTTCCAATCCATCCAACCAATCCCAGGCCATCCCATTCCTTCCACCCAATCCATCCTATCTGTCTATCCCATCCATCATCCCTCCCTCCCTCCATCCATTTCTCCAACCAGTCTATCCCATCCTTCAATCCATCCAATTCAAACCATGCAATCCATCCATCCAATGACTTGCCATTTCATCCCAGCCTCCCAATCCAACTCATTCATCCTATCCATCCATCTAATCCATCCATCCATCTAATCCATCCATCCATCTCTCTCAATCTATCTCATCCACCCAATCCATCCAATGCTATCCCATTCCATCCCTCCATCCCATCTTTCCAATCCATCAATCCATCCTATCTGTCCATCCTATCCATCATCTCTCCCTCCCTCCCTCCACTTCTCCATCCATTCCATCCCATCCATCCACCCAATTTATTATATGCCGTCCAATGCCATCCTTCCATCCCAGCCTTCTAATCTAATCCATCCATCCATCCATCCATCCAAGCCCCCCCAATCCAACCCACCCATCCATCCATCCATCCAAGCCCCCCCAATCCAACCCATCCATCCATCCAAGCCACCCCAATACAACCCACCCATCCATCCATCCATCCAAGCCCCCACCCAATCCAACCCACCCATCCATCCATCCATCCAGTATCAGCTGATATTGATTGTTTGAACTATTCCTGTAAGAACTATAGTAGTAGTAAGGTGTTTCTGTTTGTTTTTTGTTGTTGAAGTTCTTCGATCTGTTGGCTAATGACATGTTGTGTTGTGTGTGCAGAACATCATTGCAGAACATGAGATCAGGAACATCTCGTGTGCGGCTCAGGACCCTGAGGACCTCTGCACATTTGCTTACATCACTAAAGATCTGCAGAGCAGCCATCATTACTGCCATGTGTTCAGCACCGTAGATGTGGTGAGACAAACACCACCATCAGCTCTTTCTCCATCAGTGGTTCTCAACTGCTTTGCTTCAGCTCTATATGCTGATTTACAGTGTTTTGAAAGAGTAAAACATCAAACTGCAAATTGCTTTTTTGCAGATGTAATTTGGATTGAAAACTGCCAAATTTGCATTTCACATAATGTCTGTCTGTGATAATCATAACAGACCTGTTTAATGGCCCACCAGTTGAGAACTACTGCTCTGAAATACTCATATTTCTGAGCATTGAGAGTCTCTTTCTGTGGTGTGCAGAGCGCCGTGGGCCGATTGCCTGGCCTCTGATAGTATCACAACGAGTTTTATAGGAGAGGTTGTGAGCAGCAGCCCATTAAAATTACATTGATCATACAGCTACCTGAATGATACAGACACACACACTACACCTAGCATTTCCTTGAATACTTACACCCAGACTCTAGTAGAGCTGCAACTAGCAGTTCATTTGATCATTCAAAAATCAAGCCATTATTAGATCTGATAATTGACAAATCAGGTGACTATTGCAAGAATTAATAAATTATTTTTTCTGTTAATTAAGAGATTGTATTAGACAACTAAAATATATTTTTAATATTAAAAAGTTCAGTTTTGATCAAAATTGACATTAAAGATACTTATAATATATGCATGCATCTTGACTGCACTGAGAAATCTTGATTCCAGAGTATGTTTATTTGCACAGCCTGCTGCTTTATTAATTTAGAGTTAATGAATAAAACATTGCATATAAAAGCTTAAAAAGGACCAGGAATTACTTTTTGGATGCTCTAAAATGTGAGTTTTGCTCCCTTGTAGCAAAGTTTGTCAAATTACGTTAATTATATACCACGTTAGATATGCAATTCTGTATCTTCAAAAGCTTGTTGTGAAAAAAGTAAACACAGTCTGAAGTTACAAGCCCTGATTATTTTGTGGAGGATCTGAGAGTTTGTTTAATATTGTGGTGTTTGTTTTTGACATAGAAGAGAAAAGAAAGATTTCATATCCTTCATTACACATTGCAGTATGTGCAGCTGTCCTGGTGTCCCTTTACAGAGATCTGCTCTACATTACACTATGACATAGCTAAGCTTGAAATTACATACTTTATGTTGAAATGCCTCTTAAGTGCAGAATAATGTTGGAGGCCTGTACAAATGTATTGACTTATGATTCTGTTAACGAGGCTATTAAAGAAACTTCTGAAGATGGATTGAGATAATTTTTAATAGCGGTTTAAGCACCTCATCATGATTGTTAATTACTGTGTCTCCCCCTCCCTGACAGAACCTGACCTATGAGATCATTCTGACGCTGGGACAGGCGTTTGAAGTGGCCTATCAGCTGGCACTGCAGGCCCAGAGGACCAGACAGCAGCAGAGCACAGCCGCAGCGACGGAAATCATAGAGACCAAGAGCAGCAGACCCCTCCCCAAACCACGAGGGAGTATGCGCAAGTCAGGGGTGAGAGCACACACACACACAGTCACACATTCACACACACACATAGTCGCACATTCTCACACACACACACAGTCACACACTCACATTCACACACACACAGAGACACACACACACAGTGGCAGTCACACAGAGACACACATAGTCACACATTCTCACACACACACACACACATTCACACACACAGACACAGACACAGTCACACACAGACACAGTCACACACACAACACACACACACACACACACACACACACACACACACACAGTCACACACACATACATTCACACACACACAAAAAACAGTATAAAATTAAAATATTGTGAAATATTACAATTTAAAATAAATGTTTTATATTGTAATATATAGTAAAATGTGATTTAATTCAGTGATCAAATCTGAATTTTCAGCATCATTACTCCAGTCTTCAGTGTCACATGATCCTTCAGAAATCATTGTAATATTAGTGGTGGGCATAGATTAATTTTTTTAATCTAGATTAATCTAGATTAATTTTGGAATTAATCTAGATTAAAATGGCTCATTTGAATTCTGCCGAAGGCATTCAGAATATGTGTGCTACCCAAATAATGACTAAAAGTAAGTCTTTGAGAACGGGTTTCTCAAGCCAGGTGGCGCATTAGACCAGGGGCTCATCTCCTGTTTCCAAAATGCATCACAAACTTTAATCTCTTCCCGTCCCAATCCCACGAAAAAACTGGAGGAAAATCCCGTTCCACTCCCGGAAGAATGACTCCCATTCCCTCCCACTCCCGTGTTGTTGTTTTTTGTTTTTTTTTGCCAATAACTGTCAATTACAGTAAAAATATAGTACAGATCACAACGTGCCAACCTTATTAGTTGAATAAAAACCCAAAATGTCGTTTTTTGTTATTATATTGAACTGAAAGCCATCTTATGCACAGTGTTGCACAGATTAAATTTCATGTAAATCATCCATGCTAACACACACGTCTTCTATTTTTATTTTTTAGATATTTCACTCTCTATAGATATATTTTTCAAAGACGGATTTTCGAAGTTTCTCGCTCAAGTTCTCATGAGACCTAAAGCGCATCCTGTTTGCTTAAAAGCGCAACGTTTCGTTGTTATTCTGAGTGCACACAAATAAACGTAGAGTCTTTACAGATTCGAAAGATGTATTAGGCTACTTTTATCTGTATGACCAAAAATGACGGAGATTTTAAGAGCAAGTGAGCGCACCGGAGCCTGTCCTGCAGCAAACGCGCTTCCACACAAACACTTCAATAGCGCACGTTTCTCTAGGTTAACATCATATTGAGCGGCCATGTAAAGTTGCTACTACATACATCTTTCAGATGAAAAGCCATATTTGAGGTTGATGAATGATAGGTGAGCGTTTGGATGTCCTGCCCGATTGTATTACCACATAGACCAGCCGTTAACAATCTGTCCATCACGGACTGCGAGCCTCTAGTTCGAAAACTTGTTCTCGCCCCCTACAGTGCAATTCGGCTAGGTATACATCCGCGCTAAAATATCAGGGTGAAAGTCATCATAGCTTGCGTAGTATAGACCCAGCTCCCAACTCAACTTTGAGAATAGATTAACGGCGATATTTTTTTTATCGCCCGATAAGAGTCTCGCGTTAACGCAGCACGTTAACGCCGATAACAGCCCACCACTAAGAAACACTTATTATTATTATCAATGTTGAAAACGGTTGTGCTGCTTCATATTTTTATGGATTTTTTTTTTCATAAGTATGTCTTTATATAGACTATATTGCCAAAAGTATTGGGTCACCCCCTTCTAATGAAAGGTTTGACTTTATTAACTTTATTAATTTCCATGAGTACAAATCTTAATGTTTAAGCATATAATGATATTGTAGGGAATTGTGTGCTTCTAATTTTATAGCAACAGTTTGGACAGGACCCTTTTCTATTCTAACATGACAGTGTCTCTGTGTATAAGGCACGGATCAAAGAGAAATGCGATTCAGTCAGTGTGGAAGAACTTGACTGGTCTGCAGAAAGACTGGTCCCAGCTGAACACCTCTGGTGTTACTTTAAATGCAGACCTTGAGCCAAAAACTCATCACCAAACACCAATGACTTGTACATTCATTATATGGACAAAGTACTGGCACCCCTTCTTTAGAAGAGAAAAAGGCACTTCCAAACTGTGGCAACAAATAAATTAATGTACTTAACAATTGTATTTCCACCTCTGTTGCAACAGTTTTGAAGTGTATGAAATGACTGTACCCATTTGTTTTATCCTCTTCATTCAGCTTCACCTTGCTGTATTCTTCTCATTATTGACTCATTCCATCGCTCTGTTTCCATTTCTCCTTCCAGCTCATCCTTTGTTCACTTCAATAGCTCAAGTTCCCATGGTTCCTCTCTTTCTATGATTGGTACTGACCAGTACCGTGGAGCACCCTGCTGGTTCTTTGAAGAATCACAAATGAAATGTGGCTTCAGTATATACAGAATATGCATGTTCAAACGTGTAGGGTCAGAAATACTTTTTTGAAAGAACTAAATACTTTTAACTAGCCAGGATACATTATTTTGGTCAAAAGTGAAAATAAACATTTCAGTTTCAAATATTTGCTGTTCTTTTGAATTCATTAAAAAAATCATGATTTTTTTTTTCTCCCACAAACAATTAAAATAAAATATTAACCAGCAACATTAATTTTACATAATTAATAATCAGAAATGTTTCTTGAGCAGCAAATCAGCATATTATACTGATTTCTGAAGATCATGTGACACTGAAGACTGCAGTAATGATGCTGAAAATTCAGCCTTGATCACAGAAATAAATTACATTTTACAATATAGCCAAATATAAAACAGTTCATTTGAATTGTAATAATATTTCACAATATTACTGGTTTTTGTTTTGCTGTTTTTAAAAATGGGTGGTGTCACTTTTATTTGGTTCATCTTAGGTCAGACAGAAAGTAACAATAACATAAATAGAGTAATATACTATAAATAATATAGATATACACATATCTGCTTATAACATACAACCCGATTCAGAGGAAGAAAAAAGAAAACACCAGGCAATCATAGTTATACATTCAAATAAAGGAATAAATAAAATCAATATTACTGTTTTTACTGTATTTTTTTAATAAAATAAACTCAGCCTTATTGAGCATAAGATACTTCTTTTAAAAAACTAAATCGTACCAATCCCAATCTTTAAAACAATAATGTACAGCAGTTTTGAAGTCACTGAACAGTTCTTCTTTGAATATTCTGGGTTATGCAGACTTGTCAATTATTTGTCTAATCTCAACATTTTGAATCATTAATATTTCTTTAAATGATTCAGTTCTCATTTAGAAGCAGTAACCTAAAGCAAAGCTGTCATAATCATATCTCTCGTGAGAGGAACTAGTCTTTCATAAACCGATGTAACGCTTTACATCCATCAGTATTTACGTGTCTTCCTCCCTGATGTTTTAGGTGGAGGCGATGGACGTGGACGCTCAGAGCAGTGCCACCTGGATCCTGGACTCCAAAGATCCCAAGCGCACCGTCAGCACCAAGTACGAGACCACCATATTCTGACTGGACCGCGTCCTGCCCTCCTCAAACCTTTTCCTTTCTCTATGTGCCTTCACTCTCTAGATAGACTGACCTCTCCTCGCTCTCCTCCACACAGTAGCCCCCTCTCCATTCACCTCGTTCTTCTCCATCTGTCTCGCAGTCTCGAAGCCTAGTTCTGCTCTGGCTCTCCAACAACCCTTTCCCGAGGCTGGAACAAATCTCCACGCTTACTCAACAAACACATTTCCTACCATTCTCTGCCTTTTTAGTTGAGTGCCCCTCTCATCTGTGTTCGTATCATAACTGGCCTGAAACCAAAGTAAAGCTCTGCTGAGGACCAGAACATCTCGTCATATAACCTTCCTGTTTCAAACGTGAAGAAACTAACATCTCATCATAAAATCCTGCTCAAGGGACTCTCCCTGCTTCATCCACACTGATGGTTTCTCTCTCTTTTCCCCTTCTGTGGTGCTCGTCTCCGCCAGGCGTCCACCGCAGTGAGACACTGATGAAGACTTCCTCTTCCTCCTCTTCAGTCTGAGCTAAAACAACTGGGCTCTACTAAACATGTAGCATCAGATCAAAACAGTCCACCGCCAAGGATTACGATAAAAAGCACTTTCCATGAATACGGTACATTTTGGAATCCTGTATTTTTTACAGAGTCACAAATTACATATTTAGAACTGAAACTAATAAATTTGTTTGAAGAACCATTGTGTACCATAAAATACCATGGCATGGAGAGAGGACTTGGCTTTCTGACTATGACCAACAATTGAAAGACTACAGCAATGTTTTAACTAACCTAAAACATAAATAACCAAATTATTAATTAATTGACTAATTACATATTTAAGTATACAAAAAAAAACATACTGCCCCACAATTTGAGTGCAATCTCGTTTACTCTTTTTATTTTTCTATTTTATTTGTTATGATTTTTTTTTTATTGTAACAATTTAGCTATTTTTCTACAGCATGATGGGAAAAAGTAAATAACTCATTCCATTTTCAATTTATTGCACAAATTATTATTGACTGTATTTGTCAACTATTTGACCTAAAGTTATTGTAAGGAAGAAAAAATATGCGGCAAATACATTTCTTTAACTTCTGGTAAATTTATCAGCAGCTTTTCTGTAGAAATTTTTCATCTTATTTTACGCTGAATCTGTATTTTATTTTATTATGTTTTAATATTGTTTTGTATTTTATTATCACTTTATTTTATTGTTTTTGTTTCTTTTTTTATTTTATTGTTTTGTTAAATTTTTTAGTGAATGTAATTGTTATTTATGTTTATTGAATCTCTTATTTTATTTTTGTGTTTTTGTTGTTGGTTTATTTCTTTAAAACACACAAATAAATACGGTTTGTTGTGTATTTAAACAGGAATTCATATACAAGTCTTATAATAACAGCACAGTACGTAGTATTTGGTTGATGGACAAAGTCTCCTGAAGGTTAAGCACCACTCTTCACTTTGCTATGAAGAAAACAAATTACTTCACAGGTTTTAAGCCCCATTTTGTACCCTTTTTGTGGAAAGTGCCAGCAGACTGTCAGATGTCAAGCTTGTGTTGGGCTTCTTTTAGCTTGCATGCTGGCATCTAAACCTTTTATTATGGGCTGTGAGGACTAGATGAATTTCTATCAGTCCTGTTATGTTGCTATGCACATCTAATAGATGATATGCATTCTGTCCATCCCTCACATCCAGATGAGACCGACGAATGCTAGAGTGCATTAGAAGTTAATTGAAGTACCTCATTGTATTTAATTTGCTGCCAGTTTATGGAATTGCGTTTAGCACTGTGATATTATGTGTTGTCTTAAGTCTGAGTTGGCAAGCTAGGCTGGGCCTAAATGTCTGAACCAAATCACAAAGAGGCGTCTGAGCAGACCGCCTGCTCAAAATGTGTCTTATGTCAAGGAATCAAAGTAATATTGACTGCTTATTTTAGGCATTATCAGGAGACACATGCCCAGTAAGCAGACTATAATCAGTGTTGTAGTGAACACAAGTGTGTATGCCATCACTCTTGAGTTTTGAATTGTATAATCTTATTATTTAAAGGTGGAATTAGAGGCATATATTCTTCACAAGCCTTAAAAATCCTCATGTGATCTCGTGAACTATGGGTGCTTAAGCTTTTACAAGTTCATAGCATTTATTGAAAAACTCACAGCTCATGCCATTTCGGCCACTTAAGAAAAAAAAGCGTGCTTTGGTTATAGTTTTGGTAAAAAAAATGCTTTGGACATAGTCATAAATTTGATATAGAATTTATTTTTGTCATTATTTTGACTTTATGAGATCAATCATAAAAATGATATAAAGAGGTGAAATTATGTAAATTAAGATAAGTGGAAGTTGGCATAAATCAAATCTGATATAAAAAATTGAAAGTATGAGATAAGTCATAATTATGACATGTATAAGTGACATAAATTGAAATGAACAAGTCAGAGTTGGGATAAAAAGTCAAAATGACTTTGTTCCCTAATGTTATAATTATGCCTTTTTTCATTTTCAACCTTTTATCTAATTTACTTTTTATCTTAGGATTATAATTTAGTATCTCATAATTATGATTTACCAAAGCATGGTTTTAATTAAAAAAAAATATTTATTATTTTTTTTCTATGGTCGAAACGGTCTTCAATATAACGACACCCTGCCAGGTATTTTTATTTGTTGCATCCCATTACAGTAAAAACTACTGTAAATATGGATAAAGTTGTTAGTGACCTATAATCAGCATCTCATGCAGACTAACATCACTTTAACGTCTGCGACTCTCTCCATCCTGAAGGTTTTTTCTTATTTCCATCTGCTTCTTCTGTTGTTGTGCAATATTCAGTTCTTTCCTCAAAATCCTGTTCCCTTGGACCCCAAAGGCTAGTTGTTTGCAAAGCCCAAAAAACAATGTGGCATCATCCTTTTGTATCAGATCACATAATTAGTCATAAACCGTGCTTCACAGCAGACAGCCAATAGTCTGCTGTATGTCTGTTTATCATCTCAAAATAAAGCCTGATGTGGGCAAAACAGCTTGACATTAATGCATAGATATGAAGGGTCTGTACCCGTCATACACTGATATTCGTTGTGGAACTACGACTGACCAATATTTGCAGACTGGCTTTGCCTTTCAGCAGCTAGTGTTGATTCACAGACTGTAAATTTTATCACAAATCTGGGATAAATACATGCAGTGTTTTCAATTCTTAAGGGTCTAATCGGTTATCATGCAAACCACAAGCTAACTGAAAACACAGAAAAAAGCTATATATTTAGTTATATCACATATGTTACATTATTTTGTTTCTAAAATTGTGAACTCAACTCAATAAGTCAACAGTTAAGTAATGGCTCAGTCTTTTCTTGTTCTTTTGCAAACTTGTTACATGTACCACCAATAAAGAAAACCACACATATTCAGCCAAAACAACAGCAGCAAATTCTCAACCAATCAGCAGGTTAACGTCCTCAAAAGACATGAGATCTGGGGCCAGTTGCATAAACACTGCCAATATGTTAATATGCTTCTTAACTTCATTTATATGTGAAGCATATGTTAAGTATATTTGAAAAGTCACCATGAAATGGTATTTGTAGTCTATTTTAAAGGTGTTGTAAGTGATTTCTGGCAGCCAATGTTGGCATTTGAAATCACCAAAACAAACACGCCCCTACCCCAAATTTCTAAAGATTTTCAACGGTTGCTTTGTCGCATCCAGTGAGGATGGACCGCGACAGGAAAAGTCACTGTTAACCTGGTGATCACTTTGTCACATCCGGTGTAGACAAAGCCTTTTTTTGTTCAGCAGACATTTTCTTCTTTTTTTCTGCCATCTCTATCTTTCTGCACTGAGCGCTTTCTCCTCCGCTTCATGAGTAGATACGCCCCGTACTGCTGATTTTCTACAAGATTGTTGTCGTACTAGGTCCGACTCAGTTTTCTAAAACGTTTTTGAAAAAATGCTTACTCTACCTTTAATCTGCTGTATTTCTGAGTGAAATTGATATTTGGTAAGAAAATAATACTCTTGCATATTCGGTTGGGCAAGACTTACAACATAAATCAGCAAATGTATGATTTCTAGTCAGGCAGCCAAGAATATCAATTTTCCAAGTTTTTATTAGCCAACAGAGTCTTTGAGGTCCAAAGGGGAGATAATTTTAGGAGGAAATTATAGGCACAACAGCGTCTTTCTTCTCTTCACCTTCATTTTATACTTTCATCATATCCGTTGTAAATGGTATCCCACATTTATTTGTTTGATTTGTTTTAATCCCTGTGTGTGTGTGTGTGGTGTGCGTGTGCGTGTGCGTGTGTGTGTGTGTGTGTGCGTGTGCGTGTGCGTGTGCGTGTGCATGTCTCCCTGTAGCTGACCGCTGTGTCGGATGCCGAACAGAAAGGAAAGTCGGGATGCCAATGACAGCATGACTGTGGATGAAACATCACTTGTATTGTGTGTGTGTGTGTGTGTGTGTGTGTGTGTGTGTGTGTGTGTGTTTATATAGATCTATGTAAGTGTCAGAATCTCCTCACACCAGCAGTGAACTCCTCCCATCCATCAGCAGGTTTTCACCTCTAACACACAAACAGTTTCCCGTCCAGTTTAACACACTTAACAAACCCCCTCTCCCTCTGAAAAACATCTAGCTTTTATCAGATTTGACTCATTCAAGGACGAAGTTTTCAAACACTGGAAACACAGCAGTCACTGTATTCTCTCTCAATAACAAGAGCCACTGTTGACTTTGCCTTTGCTTTGATTTCTTTGAGTTTTGTTTTATTTTTATTGTGAAGCGACAGCGCTCCTGTTTTGTCTGTGATTTTGTCGTCTTAACTGATGGTCTTTCATCTCACAAAGTGTAGATGCTTTTATTTTGTCTGATAACTTTGAAATTAAATCCAGTAAGTTAGAAACACTGATTAGAGAGAACAGGCTTGTGTTTTGATGTCCAGTTAAGGTCAATGCATCCGTAAGTTTGATTATTACTGTCAGTATTTTAAGTCAGGTGACCTACAGGCTTTAGTAAAAATGTTTGTCAAGCTAAACAATATGGGCAAGACCATTCAAACATAAGAATTGTGAACTACGGTACGAGTTTCAATAGGAAAGGTTTGGCCTTTGAAGGTCACGGACATAAACTCGGTGCCAGATTAGTGGGAGATACTGTGTTGTGACGTCTTATGGTACACTATTATGATGAGTTAATAAGTTTATGATGGCATGAGAATGGTACAGTCCAGATCTTGGTACTTGTTGTGACTCTTACACACATACTGTGATTTCTTATACAAATGACTTGCATTAATGTGACACTACAAACAACAGCGAGTTGTTTTTATGTGTAAAGTTTGTCTTTGCTTTAATGATTGCAGAAGTTGCAGAAAGCAGGGTATGTCTAAAAAATAAAAACGAAACAGATGAAAATGTAAAAAAATTGAAATTTGCATCTGTCATGGACGAACCTGTGCTTATGTTTTGTGTAGATAATAATACATAAATATGAGGTGTAGATGGGAAGTATCCATGTATTCATTTAGCCCTAGCTTACAAGGATTTTAAGTCTGGTAATTTTTATTTAGATGTTTTTCTTTCTTAATTTTTAACATGTTAAATACGGCTACAGTGCTAAATGCAAGCAGATGCTAAAGCTAGCACCTGTAACAGCCGCTGTGTTTGCACAACTAATCACGTTAGCAAATACAAAAGTGACAGTTCGGATCATATTCTTGGGTAAATGATTAAAATATAAACAATATCAAATTGTAAAGTAATCCTGGGTGGTCCATCTTTTGATACTTGAATGATTCTGCTTTTACAGATATCTCTCTCTATATATATATATGTATGTACTGTATGTATTTTTTTCTTTTAACTTTTTGGCAATTTTTTTGTCATATCTAGAGAGGAACGTCTTTTTAAAGCTCAACATATCATGATGTAAGTGAGCGTGAGACTGACGATGGGATCTCTGAGAGACTTTGCCACAGAATCAAAGAACGATTGTAAATAATCTTGGGCTTCCGGTCTTTTTTATGATTATTATTTTTCATAACTGTACATTCAATAAATGAAGAGATGGTATCCAGTGTCCTGTTGTTTTTTTATTTAGTCTCATTTTGTTTAGTGTAAACATGAATATGCTAAACAAAGCCATTGTGTGGTGAAGTGTTTTTTTGATGTCTGTATTGAAGTCAGTGTTTCAAGCTTGTAGCAAAAACTTGATGATATTCACGTTGCAAAAGTTTTATTCAAAAACATTTAGGAGCAGAAATTCCTTCATTTTAGACCTGCAAGATGTTAAATGAACATTTGGACACAATATATTAATGTCCTGTTGACAAGTATTACAGAAGACACGGCAAAATCGTCACTCGACAGTTTCACACAACATAATTTAAACATTTCCCAGACAACAACATGCAATGTTTTTACAATATCAAAGAGTCATTTTGAAATTTGGTGTTGCAAGCTGACAACAAAATAGTTTTAAGGGGGATAACGTCTGATTTGTTCCTTGAATGCTGACATATGTACCACAAAAAAATATACAATCAAATAATTTATCAATCTCAGAGTTTGACAATATTGTTTGTGTGCTGAAAATGTCCTGCTTTTGTACTTATTATCAATGTGCTTTTTGGTTCTTTTGTTAAATGGATTCATGTGCTTCTAAAATTGTGAACTCGACTCAATAAGTCAACAGTTAAGTAATGGCTCAGTCTTTTTCTGTTCTTTTGCAAACTTTTTACATTTACCAGAAAAGAAAACCACACATATTCAGCCAAAACAACAGCAACAAATGCTCAACCAATCACCAGATTTACTTCCCCAGGTGAAAAACAAGTGCACTTCCATAACGTACATAAAGTGCTCTATTTCCGCACACTAATTTTGTATTTAATATACTAAAAATTAGATAAGATAAGATCATCTAAGTGTACTCCACTGTGCTATTTTGGAACGCCATGAATATGAACTAAAATACACTTTTAACATACCATCTTTGTATTAAAGAAAATGCATTTAGTCACCACTTTTAGTACACTCGAGTGTACTTGAGTATGAAAGATGGTTCAAGTGTACTACAAGTGGTGATTAAATATTTTTTTTAATACAGAGTATGTTAAAAGTGCTTTTTAGTTCATATTCATGGATTTCCAAAATAGCACAGTTGACTACACTTAGATGATCGTATCTTAAGAAGTACTGAAGAATAATGTTTAGTATATATGGCCCTCTCTGTGAAAACCCAGCTAAAGTCATTTGTTTGTGATTTGCTGTTTTCTACAAAAAAAATCATCCTTCATATGGTAAAGAACATTCTGTGAAAATGTAATTAAGGTCATTTCAAAGAGTGAAATTAATAGTAGAAATCAAACTTTGATGCTTGTTATCTCATTAGATTTTGAGACTTTAGCCTGGATTTCACAGAGAGTTTCACATATTAAATACAAAATTAGTGCGCAAAATTCGAGCACTTTAAGTACATTATGGAAGTGCACTTGTTTTTTACCTGTGTTGCATAAACACTGCCAATATAATATGCTTCTTTCAGTTATGAAGTTAAAAACTTACGACTAGGCTACTAGTCAGGATAAACAATAGGCCCCTGAATTTTTTCTCTTATTATGAAATGTTATCAGATTGAAAAGTGTTTATGAAAGAAATGTTTTAATCAGGTTTGGAAATGCTCAAGACCACCACTTCATTGTAACCGTCTGAGAGTCATGCATCAAAGCAATGTATAGGAACAGAGAGAGGCTCCCAGAGTTCATGTTAATTATGAAAAAATTACATTCATTTTCCATTAGCCTTTCTGTCTTGTACATTTATATTCATCATCAACATTTCTTAATTAAACTGCAAGGCGTCTTTGTCAGACAGTCGCAAATAATTGGTAAACTCTGTAATCCAAATATCGTCTCAATTCACACCAATTATTAAACCGTGGTCACGGATAGCAGAGGGTTGTACACTTTCCTCCCGTCTACAGAACGGGTCCCATGTGCCAGGAGCTCCTGAATGGTGATCCAGTTGTCCAGGATGCGTCGGCTGCGTTTCTTCATACTCTTTTTCTGGCTCAGCTCAAGTATGGAAGCCTGTCCTTGAGGTCCAGAGTCTTGTTCCTTCTCTTTCTCCCGTAAGAAGTCCAGTCGGCTCTGCATCATGAACTCACGGCGTCGCCGTTGCTCACGAGCTCTCAGCAGCTGCTGCTTGCGCTCCTCCTTGCTCCAATAGCGTCCCATCTTCATCTCACTGACTGCATCATCATCCGTAGTCATCCCACTACGCTCCTCTCGGATCTTCATGGCACGAGCCTTTAGCAGACGATCTCTTACCGGCCGTTTGGCAACATAACGCGAGCCGTCGCTGCGGATCTTTACCTTCCACTCCATTCGAGGTGAAGATGGAGGCAGTGGTGGAGGTATAATCAAAGAAGTTGCAGCTGTGGAGTCTCTAGTTAAGGTATTGGAGTGAGAAGGAACCTCTTCACTGGCGTCCCTAACTTCTCGACTGTCGTTTGTAGACACGTCCCTCAACTGCATGCAACTGTGGTAACGTTGAGGCAGAGAGGTACTGCAGCGGCGACGGGACAGGTATGGACTGTTTTCTGCACTCCTTCCCCCTTTTGCGATCCCGGTAGTGAGAGTCCCATTTGCATGGGACCCCCTTCCTGCTCCATCCAAGCCCTTTTTACTACTACCGCCATTCCGGGATAGCGACCGAAGCCTTGCTGGAGTAGAGTTTTGGTTGTCCGCTGTTTCTTCACTCTTTTTCTTGGCATCCGATGATACGTTTAGATTCTTATCCCTACTTGTGCTTGTTCTGTGACGGGGCGTCTTAGGTCGCATGGTAGCAGAAGCACTGGAATCTCCGGCCGCAGATGGCAAAGGGTATCGCTCACTTGCCAGAGGCGTGCTTCTGCAACTTTCCCCACCGGTATTGTAAGCGCTTGTGCTCTCTTTATCAGAGCGTTCCCTTTCTGGGATCTCATTGATATCTGATAGATCATGGTGGACCGCCTCTGCACCTCCACACCTTGCATTTGCTCCTTTTTCTTCATCGTCCTCTTCATCAGCTGGCCAGACCTTTAGGCAGCGTTGACGCAACTGCTGCATCTTTTGAGCCCGCAAAACATTGCGCCACTTAAACTCTAGGTGACGTATTTCCTCATCTAGAAGAGCAATCTCATGCTGCATCAGGCTCTCATTACAATTCATGTCTACAGGAACACCTGCTCCTGCAATTTCACCTCCTCTTCCTCCACCATGGTTCCTTCCATCCACAAGAAAAAGTGCATTTCCGTTCTTCTCGTAAAGGCAGCGGATCTCCAGTAGCTCTCGGTAGCGTTCATATTCCTCTTCAGTTAACCCTGGCATCAGCGCTCTGCTCGTCACCGAGCCCAGTGATTCAGGAGCCCCGTGATCCGCCACTCCCACCCCATCTGGCCCCAGCAGCGAGTCGTTGCTGTAGTGAAATTCCCATCCATGCTGAGCAGCACGAAACTTGCGCAAACTGCCTGGGGTATTGGTAGCATTGGTCGTGCATGCGCTGGTGGCGTCATCAGCTAGCTCGGAGGACTCTTCACAGCGTGTACTTTCATCTGTGCGACCCACCCCGCTGTCCAGCTCCTGGCTGTTATTGAGCACAGTGTGCCATAAGTTGGGCCGACCAGCTCGGATGCCATTGATGTCACTCAGCACAGAGCTGGTTTTCTTTTGGTGCTGAGGACTGGGCAAGTGCGAAACATTTTCCAAGTCTTCTAGATCCAGGCCTAAGCCCAACTCCAAATCCAGATCATCAGCCTCATTCTGCCAAGAATGCATGTTTGAAAAAAAAAAAAAAAAAAAAAAGAAGAAAATTTGTCAAATATTCAAATCATGCTAAGAATTGCGTGCAGACCAGTGACCCTGGAGCACAAAACCAGTCATAAGAGTACATTTTTTGGAAATTGAGATTTATTATTTGAAACTGAATACATTTCATGGTTTGTTAGGACAGGACAATATTTGGTTGAGATGTAATTATTTGAAAATCTGGAATCTGAGGGCACAAAAAAATCTACATATTGAGAAAATCGCCTTTAAAGTTCCAAAGGAAGTTCTTAGCAATGCATATTACTAATCAAAAATTAAGTTTGCATATATTTATGGTAGGAAATTTACAAAATATCTTCATGGAACATGTACTTAATATCTGAATGATTTTTGGTATAAAAGGAAAATGGATAATTTTGACCCATACAATGTATTATTGGCTATTGCTTCAAATATACCCAAGCGACTTAAGACTGCTTTTGTGCTCCAGGATCATAAATGTGTAATGAAAAATCAACAACATTCTGATTGGTGTAAAGCAGCGGTTCACAACAATGCACATTTAGCACAACACACACATTTCAGTTCTCAGTCTCAGAGCGGAGTAGATTATTTACAAACTGGAGTTAGTAAAGTAATCCATTGCGTTACACATTTTAGGAAAAACAATCGGTCTACTTGTAATTACTTTTGACCCAACTCATTTATCATTGATTTAAATGGGATAATCGTGTACCATGCTGATATTAAAATACGAAAATGAAATATTCCATTGATTGTTATCAAGTGCATTAAACATTATATTACATTAAGATTTCCTAAACTGAGGTTCATTGAACTGCAGGGGGTCGTGAGTTCAATGAAACGCTAATAATTAATTAAATCATTAAAATGTCAAATTAAAATGTATTTGTTTACCAGCATGTCATGTGAACATTAACCAACGTCAGAGAACCCTGAACAATGTACTGTAATACTTAATTATTAAAATATTTATTTTAACATTGCAGTGGTACTTCATGTAAATATATTCAGTGAAATAGGTTCATATGACACAAAAGGTTGTGAATCCCAACATTACATGTAAGAAATAACGTGAAAGTGTTCATCTGAATGTGTTTAAATGACAAAATACTAACAAAGACTTAGTAACACATGGTTAATTAACCCACGAAGTGTTAATTCAAATACAAATGAGTATGTTCATCAGATGTTGATGCAATATTGAAACACTTCTTAAAGCTGAAATTATTTTTGTAATTACAGTGGTCAAATGCGGTGTAGTCACCTGACGAGTCCACAAAACTCACTTTCTGAATAAGTACTTAATTTTGGGAATCTGATAACGTAATCAAGATCACATGTAGTCAGTTACTACCCAGCTCTGAGTCTCTACTATTGAGCTGATGACCTCAGGTGAGTTTGACTAGTCCAGAGATGTCCGATTCAGTTCCTGGAGGGCGACTGTCCTGCAGAGTTTAGCACCAACCCTAATTAAAGACACCTAATCCAGCAAAAAAAAGGGAAGCTAAACTCTGCAGGACAGTCGCCCTCCAGGATTTGAGCCTGACACCCGTGCACTAGTCTAAAGCAGCAAACACATCAAAACCTCCCTGTTTGAGCAGCAGAGGGCAGTGTTTGTCTGAGTAAGCCCCAGTCTGGAGACTGTACATGATTGTAGGGTCTGTTCCCATCTGTTGAAGGAGACATGTAAACGTGAGAGGTTTCTCAAATGAGCCACCTGTCCTGGGGAATATACTGGCCCAAGCGCTCACACGCGCCCATCAAAGACACACACACACACACACACACCAAATACTAAAAACTGTGGAATCAGTAGAATATTCTCATCTCTGATTTTAATCATTTTCAACTAACTGTTCTGAATTTTTTTTATAAAATAAAAATCAATTAGATTTTTACTTTATACCAAATTCATAAATACATATGACAGTATTTTAGATTTTAACCAGTATTTTTACTTTAGAACTGAGTCCAAATGAGATTTATTCAGACCAATTATGTAAATGAAGCCCTTTCATCGACATAACCTGTATATTTGTACATTTTAATAAACATAAATATCTTTGTGGGTTCCAGATCAGCATCTTTCTATACTTAATATATCAGGGTTATTATAATATGTATTTTTTGATATCTTGATGAATTTGTTTTCCTTGCACAGCTTTGTCAAACAGCATCATGCTAAATGAACTTCACAAACGTGCCTCAGACTTCAAATGTTGACTTGGTCTATTTGTATTCATGAACTGGGTCATTCCTCCGGGATTTGCATTATGTTTTATTTAAATATTTACCAGAGGGATACGGACTGTTGCTATGGCTTCCACGTGGACTAAAGATGATAAACCTGGTTGTTAAAGCATGTTGACAGACAATGAGGTTTGGGACCAATCAATGAAGAAACGCGCACGCAGTGTGAGTCACACATTGTTCATAATTTTTGTGTTCATTTAAACAAACGTGTTTGTTGATTATGATGCTCTGTTGTAGCTTTGTCATCTGATTTTATTTATCTGGTCAAAATGAGCAATTTTCAATCATGAACACTGCATCAAATACTATAGATCCCACAATGCAATGCACTCAAGTTGACCTTCATGAATTAAACTGTTTCTGCAGTAATAATTAGTATGCCAATTTAAATCTACAATAATTGTAGATTTTATAAATGGATGTCACACAGTTAACTTGAAATGTAATGTGGTCATGTGATAATATAGCATGCTACAGTTTGAATTGTTTATTGTATAATAAATGGGACCCTCTCTGTGAAATCCAGGCTAAAGTCTCAATCTAATTATGAGATAACAAGCATCAAAGATTGATTTCTACCATTAATTTCACTATAATTTCAATATTTGACATGGCCTTACTCAGTCAATATTAAAAATATAAAGATAAAATCACAGAATGTTCTTTACCATATGAAGAATGTTTTTTTTTTTTGTAGAAAACAGCAAATCACCAAAAAATGACTTTAGCTGGGTTTTCACAGAGAGGGTCACAATTAGTGCTGTCAAATGATTAATTGCATCCAAAATAAGTTTTTGTTTACATATGTGTGTATACTCAACTGTGTATATTTATTTATATGTAAATACACACACATACAGTACATATTTAGAAAATATATCCATATATATACAGGTGAAGTCAAAAGTTGACATACACCTTTCAGAATCTGTAAAATGTTGATTAATTAACCAAGAGGGATCATTCAAAATGCATGCCATTGTTTATTTAGTATTGATATGAATAAGATATTTCACATTAAAGATGTTTGCATGTAGTCCACAAGAGAAAATAATAGTTTAATTAATAAAAATGACCCCGTTCAAAAGTTTACATACGCTTGATTCTTAATACTGTGTTGTTACCTGAATGATCCACAGCTGTGTTTTTTTGTTTAGTGATAGTTGTTCACGAGTCCCTTGTTTATCCTGAACAGTTAAACTGTCTGCTGTTCTTCAGACAAATCCTTCAGCTCCCACAAATTCTTTGGTTTTCCAGCATTTTTGTGTATTTGAACCCTTTCCAACAATGACTGTATGATTTTGAGATCCATCTTTTCACACTGAGTATAACTGAGGGACTCAAATGTAACTATTGCAGAAGATTCAAACACTCCCTGATGCTCCAGAAGGAGAAACCATGCATTAAGAGCCGGGGCGTGAATACTTTTGAACAGAATGAAGATTTGTTTTTTGTTTTGCCTAAATATCTTTTCTTTTTTCTTTTTTTTACTGCCCTTCAGAAGCTACAGAAAATGGTTACATGTTTTCCAGAAGACAAATTCAATTAATTTTCTTTCTTAAAAAATGTGAATTTTTCTCACGCTCCTATATTTATGTTCAGTTATTTCACTTGAATTGCATAGAAAAGGACCTATATATTGCCATTAAAGTGAAATTACAGGAAAAATGTAAAGTCATTTAATCAATAATACAGAAATAAACATGAGCAAAACAGCATTTACATCTAGGGATTTATTCAAATTCAAATAAAAACTTACTTTTGCATCTGAACTCTGTATGTATAACTTAATATTTTAACTAAATGCAAAAGCTGAATGATCAATCAAAGTCTACTGATTAATCAGCGAAATAATAGACTATTAGTCGATTAATCGCTCTAATAGTCGATAGATTAACCGATTATCAAAATAATCGTTTGTTGCAGCCCTAATGTGTGTGCATTTATATTTACATAATATACACAGTACACACACATATATTATGTACATAAAAACTTTTATTTTGAATGCGATTAATCGTTTGATTGCACTAAATTATTAATCCCTACTTTTCTTTATTTTTTATATAGTGTAGTATACAGTGTTCAGTAAGTAGCAGCTACTATTCCTTCCCGAACACAGCTGAAGTCTCAGGCTGTCATGGAAATCTGTTGAAGGAAATTAGATGGACATGGTGACTCGCTGTTGGAGGTGATGTATTATGGGATGTCCTAAGTGTGTTTCTCTCTGCTGAACCGACCCTGTGTGTCCTTGTCTCTCCTTGTTTTTGTTTTCTCTGCTATTCTCCTCTCCATTTATTTCCTCGTTGGGTTTCTGTCCTACTCTGACCTCTCCTGTCTGCTCTCATTTGTAAACGGAGAACAGAATGAAGCCATGTGTCCACCTGTACACTAAAACACATCTGTCTGTTTCTGCTTGAATAAGCACTGCACATAATGTCTGAATATCACATTTGTTGCCATTAATGGCTTCAGTAATTCTTTGTCATTCACCAAACCACAGTTTTTTTCTGGCAATGGCGCTGTGCCATACTAAATCCACAGCAAAATTAATTATATTTACTCGAGTTATGAGTTCACGCTTTGAATTAAATGCAGTGAGATAAAGCGTGGTGCCTCGAAACGATTCAAAGACAATAAACGGACAACATGTCTTTCAATTACACTCCCCCTGCTGCAATCAGATCATTCTGTAGGAAACACCGCCAAAGCGATTAACTTAATTGAATCAAGTGATCATATCTGACTGCAAATATAGGCCCACAGTATTTATTATGGCTTATTCCAATAACTTCAAGGTGAGTCTCACCTCAATATCTGGCCGTGCCAGTAGCAGAGAGATGTTGGTGCTGTCCTCTCTGGTCAGGATGGCCACCGCTTCCTCTCTGTTCTGCACATCCATCCCATTAATCTGAGCACAGATACACATTATTATCATTTGATGTCATGTATGTGACCCTGGAGCACAAAACCAGCCTAAAGTCGATGGGGTATATTTTTTTCTTTATGCTAAAAAATCATTAGGATATTAAGTAAAGTTCATGTTCTGTGAAGATATTTTGTACATTTCCTACCTTAAATATATCAAAACTGAATTTGATTAGTAATATGCATTGCTAAGAACTTCATTTGGACAACGTTAAAGATGATTTTCTCAATATTTAGATTTTTTGCGCCCTCAGATTCCAGATTTTCAACCAAATATTGTCAGATCATAACATACATCAACGGAAATATTATTTATTCAGCTTTAAGTTGATGTATATATCTCAATAAAAAATAACTGACCCTTATGACTGGTTTTGTGGTCCGGGGTCACATATAAAGTTTATATAGCTAACCCTTGCAGCATCTGTAAGATGCCTAGCATTTTTAATAAAAGATCATAAAATAGTTTTATTTGGTTTCCTAAAGAAGCTGCTAAATGTTATCTATTCATAATCACAAAAAGCTGCAAACAGTTGATGCCTGAGGAGGTAAAACATGTCATTAAGAATCATATGCAAACTCATGAACATGATAATGTGCTATATTGTGATCCTACGCTTTCCACTGATGTATGGTTTGTTATGACAGGACAATATTTGGTTGAGATGCAACTATTTGAATATCTGGAATCTGAGGGTGCAAAAAAAATCTAAATATTGATAAAATCGCCTTTAAAATGGTTCCAATGAAGTTCTTAACAATGCATATTACTAATCAAAAATTAAGTTGATATATTTATGGTAGGAAATTTACTAAATATCTTCATGGAACATGATCTTTACTTAATATCCTAATGATTTTTGGCATAAAAGAAGAATTGATAATTTTGACTCAAATATACCTGTACTACTTATGACTGCTTTTGTGCTCCAGGGTCACATTTCAGTTTTTAAATATAAATTATGTCAAATATGTTCCTCGGAGCAGGACTAAATAATTATTAACATAAAGGTTATGATCCCTCTAACTGTAAAGGCAATGATAATGATCTTAAGGAATTTGGAAGAGGTTTTTATAAGCAGAGAATTAAAGTTTCCCCAAACGATCAACATCTACTAGCTCACTATTAAAAAACAATGTCATTAATCAACTATTAAACTCCACTTAATTAGTGTTATTTAAGGACACGAATCAGTTACCTGCAGTATTCGGTCTCCCTCACGGATTCGGCCATCTTTAGCAGCAATGCTATTAGGGTTGACCTGCAACAAGACAAGACACAGAACACTTGACTTTCTCGGACAATATCTAAGAAATGTTCTAGTTAACTCTACCTGGTCTCATGGCATTTATGTACCTGGGTGCACTTTTTTGTGAGACAACAAATACGTACCAATAACTACATTATTGCAGTTTCCAAAAGAAACACTAGAGGCAGTAAAACTATGACACCTTTTACTCCTTTTCACACAAATTTACAGAGTTTTGATTAATAAAGCGTAATTTTCAAATTACTTCAAGAATATCATGTTACGACTTCAAAACAATATTAATATGCTGGGAGATTTGAAAACTGATGCTTTTGGACATTAGTATTGCACATATCCTGTTCCTGTGGCTCAGTGGTAGAGCATTGTGTTAGCAGCGCAAAAGGTTGTGGGTTCAAATCCCAGGGAACACACAAAGTGATAAGCTGTATAGCCTGAATGCACTGTAAGTCGCTTTGGATAAAAGCGTCTGCTAAATGCAAATTGAAAATTGAATTGAAAAGTATATCCAGCCTCGTATCTATGTGTTTTCATAGACGGTAAGTTTGTTCGGTAGCTCACGGAGTACAGAGATGTATTTAGGAGGCGAGGAGCTCCGGTTTGAATCCCGTGTCATCACGGTTTGACGTACCTGTACCAATACGTACCTGTAGCAACATAATAAAAACACAGCAATATGTACTTATATCTATGTAATAAAAACGTGCCAGGGTTCACGTATTTAACCTGTGTTTTAGCGCCACTCAGTGGACATTTCTCTTTAAAACTGCGGTGAAACGTGCAGTAAGGTACATAAAACGGTGTCGCACAGAAAGTGCACAGAGGTACGTATTTTTATGAGAACAGGTTGAGTTAAATACAACTTAAACTCAAAGCTGCTCATTACCAAATAATTAAAACAACGCAACTTCAGGTCCTCTAGCAGATGAAGCAGAAAATGAAACACTGGCTGAATCTGATGGCAAGTTGATGTATCTGTCATCTACTACAGTACAGTACGAACGTCAGTGACTGTATGTCCATGTATGACACAAACGATATCAACAAAAGTGATGATAAAAATAATTAACTGATAGGACAAAAGACGGATATCCGAAAAATATATCTAATAAGCACACTGTAAAAAATCAAAAGTTGAGAAAACTTTAAGGCAACCAGCTTCAGGAGATTTTGATCTTTCTCAAAACTGAACTTTTACATTACATCCAACAGTTGTTAGCTAAATAACATGCATTGTAATAGTTACGCTCTAGTAGAATTATCTTGTGTTTACACTACTTCTTGAGAGATAATATAGTGTTTAATATGTCATTTTATTTAAACGGATGATTCATCTAACGCTGAAACACGTAGGTTCACAGTCGTCCCTCAGCCTTCATTCATAATTCATCGGTCAGCAGATTCCCATTATTCCCCGTTTCTCACCTCACCCACGTAGATACCCAGATCCTCTTCATCATCGGTGCGATAACACACCGTTAAACCCAGTTTATCTTGCTGACAAGATTTATACAGTTCCACCTCCTGAAGAGAAACAGATTAAACAAACAGAGGTCAGGTGCTCCTCCTCTAAAACAACTGAACGTAGAGGAAGTAGTGCTGACCTCATACTCCAGGTCATCCTGTCGGTCCACCTCATGTTGACTAATGTCAAAGTAGTCCGTCGGGTCGTAGTACACATGGTCAACAGGAGGGCTGAGAGCGACATACAGAAATTAAAATCACAGAAAAGCAGCGTTAGTGTTTGTCAGTGTAACACGTTATTTGAGCTATTGCATACAATTCTTGATATTTGTTGAATTTTCACCATAATTACACATTTTTTGTCTACTTTTGCAATGCATTTAAACTTTAACACCATATTGGCAATTAATGCATTTTGTTTTCTCTCAATGTAACATTGTGCTTTTTGTGTAAATACATTTGTGTGTTTTTCCTGTGAATGAGAGTGGAGTAAGACATTTTACTCCTATAAAAAAGTGAAGTACATTCCATATTTTGTCAATATTTAGATTACCCCCTCAGATTGCAGATTTTCAAATAGTTGTATCTCGGCCAAATATTGTCCTATCATAACAAACCATACATCAATGATTATTTATTCAGCTTTATTCAAAACTGGTTTTGTGGTCCAGGGTCACATATATAAAATAATAAAAATCTGTGCAAGAAATGTGTTCTTCAGTATAAGAACAGCCCTCACAAAAAGTACCTAACATAAAAGTATTTTCTGTAAAAGGGACACTAACAACATTAAAAAGTTTGGAGTCAATAAATATGGAATAAATTATTGTTTTTGTTCAGCAAGGATGCATTAAATTGATCAAAAGTGACAGTAGGATCATTTACAATGTTAGAAAATGTTTTCAACATTGATAATAATCAGAAATATTTATTGAGCATCAAATCAGCATATTAAAATGATTTCTGAAGGATCACGTGACAGGCAAGACTGGAGAAATGATGCTGAAAATTCAGATTTGATCACAGAAATAAATGACATTTTACAGAATATTAAAATAGAAAACAGCTATTTTAAATTGCAATAATATTTCACAATGGGATTAGTTTTTTGATAAAAAAAGAATGTGTGATGAACATGAAACATATTTTTTTTAAAGCTAAAATTGTACTGACTCCAGACATCTGAACAGAAGTCTAATTATGTTTTTTCTGTATTATATGCATCATGTACCAAATACATACTAAATAGCATTGATTTGAACAGTGACAAGCAACATCTGTTCTCAAACCTACAGCTGGCTGAAGAGGTAGGGCTCTGGCATGGGCGGCAGTGGAGGGGAAGGAGGTGACACTGGTCTGTTGTGATGGACGGGTCTGCCTAATGTCACCATGTGCTGGAAGCTAATATCTGTCTGCGTCCCGCTGTCCACGCAGTCAGTGGTTACCATCGTCCCTCCAGCAGCTCCAGGCACACCTGCTTTCCTCCTCAGACCCCAGCTCATGTTCCTCCGGCCGCGCAGCACATGCAGGCTCTGGTCCTGAGAGAGCCCAGCCAGGTCTCTGTTCACCTGGACAAACACATGTATGCTGAGAACATTACCACTTTGAATTTGAACATGTTAGATGTGTTAAAGAGCTCATGTTATCTATTTCCTCCATATTGTGAAATGAAAGAGCTTGACATATTTTTACATAACTCAAGTCCAAAAATCACATTTTTGAAACTAAGCTGAAAAACGTCCTTAACAATGAATGCCCACATTTAGCACGACCCGTTTAGTGTTCGGCAGCTAGATAAGCTGATTTTAATAGATGTTAGGCAACACAAAGGACCTGTTAAAAGCTCAGAGAGAGAATCTAAAACCATTGATAAAATAATTAATTCGAATTAATCAATTGTGGATGTGACCAGCATTAAATGTGCAATTATGTATATGCTTTTATAGTTTTTAGCAATATTTTGAATTTATATTGGTGAGTTTTAGTAATTTAGTTATGTGCTTTTTTCATTTAAATTTTTAATATTTCCATTTTACATTATTTTATTTAAGTTTTAGCAATGTTAGGACTTCAACGTAAACTTATTTCAATTACAAATGCAACATTTCTACGTTTACGTTTTTTAAAATATATACCGTATATATTTATGATGTTCCCTAATTTTGGCTTTATTTAAATGATCAAAACAATTTTTTATAGATTTAGTTTACAGTAGCAAGACTGTGGTTGTGACTGTTTTTGGATCAAGAAACACTGATTAAATAGATTTAATAGAATAAGTGAAGAATGTACAGACAATAATACTGAATCAACTGAGAATTAAATATTGCACCGATTCATAAAGAGATCATTTAAGAAAGTCTTCTCAATGTGAGAATGCATGGCCTGAATGTTTGTTAGTATGAGAGACATTTGTTTGAGGAACAGGCAGCAGCTGTTGGATGCTCATCAATGTACATAAAACTAATTTGATAAACACTAATGTAACAGATGTGGTTAGTTTAAAAAAAACATTTAAAAAACAATTTATGCATTCTCATTTTCCAAACTCCAATGTCTTTCTTTCTTCTATGAAACACAAAATATGATATTTTGAAGAATGTTGTAACTGTCCATGCAATGAAAGTCAATAATAAAAATACAAAATTATCTAATTTGTGTTCCACATAGGAAATTCATTAGGATTTGGAACAAGGTGTTTGAATAAATGATAAGATAAAAAAAACTAATTTGGTGGGGGGAGGGGGGCAAACTATGCCTTTAAAATGAGGACTTAACACAACATAACATCTAAACATATGTACACACAACACTTAGACAAAAACACTACACCTTTACTCCGACCTCCCCATTGAAAGAGCACAGCATGCCGTTCATCTGCCCCCTCTGTGGGAGAAAGAGAAGGAAGAATTAAGATGATGAGAGGAGAAAAAAAGCAGATCCATGTAGAATGTCCTGGTTCATTTAGTGCTGAGGAGACAGTCAAGAAACTGCAATGAGGGAAAACAACTCAGCAGAATACACTCTCATGGTGATAAATGACCACAATACTCAATATCTGCAGAGAAACAGCTTTAAAGTGTGCGTCAAGGGTTTCATATATAAGATATGCAGTATTGTAGATAAACTCTATGTTATGAACAAATTAGAGACTGTGTTTAGTTTATACAGAATGCCCGAGGGACTGTATTTATATTTAATTAACACGTCATTGTAGCTATATTTAATTGTGTTTAATGTGCACTTGTACTTCAGATCTTAAAAGAACATTTCTAAAAACCTCTATAAGTATTTGCAGACAATTAGTGCTGTCAAACGATTAATTACATCCAAAATAAAAGTTTTTGTTTATATAATATGTGAGAATATATTTTTCTTAAATATATACATGCATGTGCGTGTATTTATATATACATAATAAATTTACACAGAACACACACATATATTATGTAAAATATATTTAATAAATAAATAGATAGTCACTTAAGTAAACTTAAATCGCTTTCACTTGCATGACTGTTTTAAACACAATTAAGACATTTAAAAAGTAAATTTAGTAATAATGTTAAATTATACATTTCACTTTAAAGTTTACAACTTTTAGTATTGTTAAAAAAACACTTATTTTGATGTTAACTAACATATTAATTTTACCTATAGTGTGTTATTAGATATTATATTTAAATGTAGTATATTTTACATGTACTAAATTGCAACTTCATTACAAATGTATTTAAATACATGAAACATTGACAAGTAATGATGTACATAAAATACATATAAAGATACAAGTCTTAATAATAATAAGTTAATAATAAGCATGCTTAATTTGAACTAACTGTATTGAATATAAACGTTAACTCTATTGACACTTTCATTTAATTTCAATTACAATGCAGTTAAGTGTCTGAAAACATTACATTCAGTTCACATTTCACTATATTATTTTGTAAGTATATTATTGATGTAATAAGTATTTTTAGGGCACTACTTTTTCACAAGAGCACTTAAACACTTAAATGTTTGCTAGGCTTAAATTTCAGCATCTCACTGTTGTGAGCTTGTTAAGTGATTACAGCGTGCCTATTGCAGATCATCCTTGACCTCTGACCTTTCCCAGAGGCTTACGAAGCACTAGCGTGTGTACGACCGTGATCCCTTCTAAGTTCGTCCTCTGTGTTTGTGTGGAGGTATGGATGAGACTGGTAATCCCTGCAGCGAGAGAGATTGGTAATTAGGGATTAGTGTGATAATATTCAGCAGGATTTGGATGGAAACAGCATGAGTTTCTGGCTCAGTTCAGAGTGGGCGGCTTCATCAAAGAACACCGAGCTGCTACAACAGCCAGAAAACCCAGAGCAAAGACACTTTCCTCCCTCGCTTTCCTCCTCCAGTGACTAGAATTTCAATTCTAGTAGTATAATTAGTATGGGTGAAGTTATTCCTCACAGACGCACACACTGCTTGTTTATGAAATTGTAATGGATATTCATTAATAGGCCGGACAGAACAATTAACTTTTTTTAAGGAGGTTGCCTCATTTGTGCCTTGCAGGCTTTGCATAACCAAACACCCCAAGCCTGTCATTACACATCTGTTAGCTCTTTCACATACAGGGTAACAGATATTTAACAAGTAAAATTGTTAAATAGAGGCTGGAATACACTACACTTCTGTCCAGGCTTTTGCCCTGATTTACAGCTTCAGACTTTGATTCTGTCCAGTCAAAGCACACAGGGCAGTGCACAGGGGGGTGGCCCAGTCTGTTCCCGCTCTGCTAAAGATCTGCTGATTCTGCTCCCGCACGAGTTCGCAGCGTCACTCACAATCTGTGTGCTGCTCTCTGGAGTGGAGACCACAGTTTCCGAAGGTTGTTTCATTAACAGTTAGATGCATTACAATAGTCATTACAGTCAAGCAAAAAAGCATGTTTCTGTGTGAATTTGTTGTGATCTGAATTACCTGAAAGTCTAGTAGTGTGTGATCCTCGAGTGTTGTATAATGCTACATTTTCCAACCTTAAATAGGTGATTGTCTTCAGAAGCATTTTCTCTTATGCTGGTTAAAAGTCTCTTCACATCCCGATAGCAATCATTAAGTTAAGTGGTCTAAATGTATTTATCTGTATTTATATATTCTGTGGAATGCATGGGACCATGTTTGTCCAATCAAAACGCTCGGCCCGAGGGTTTTAATTATCTTTCCTACCTGCCTGTCAACGTATGTATATGCATACGCACCCTGTTCCCACAAACACGATACGTCATCAGCGCGATCACACAGACAAACATCAAAAACCCGATCTTCCTTCCTAGTATTGTAGTACTTTTATTAACTGTACTATAACGTTTTCTCATGTTTCTGAATGACATACGATGTAGCCCAGCAGTTCCCAATTCCAGTCCTCGCGGCTCGTTAGAAGACAGCTACGTGCATGAACTGTGTTCCGATTGACATGCTCCCTACACAGTGTTCTTTGTTCGCAAGGACTGGAATTGGGAACCGCTGATGTAGTAATGCGCGTATGCGTTCAGGGGGCGGGGCTTTGGATGGCGATTGCAGGGAGGGTGGGAAGTTCGCTTTCAGTGCTATCAGGCTAAAGTTAGCATTTTCCAAGATCTTCTACTGAACCTTTAACGTGTTCAAAGTTGGCAAGTGTATGATGCCTATTCAAACCTTAAAGGGTTAGTTCACCAAAAAAAAATTAATTAGCCCATGATTTACTCACCCTCAAGCCATCCTAGGTGTATATGACTTTCTTCTTTCGGACAAATACAATCGGAGTTATATATATATATATATATATATATATATATATATATATATATACATATAAATCCTGGCTCTTCCAAGCTTTAATAATGGCAGTGAATGAGTGTTATTTTTCAACAGTCCAAAAGAAGTCAAATAAAGGGCATGCGTCCATAATAAACAGTGCCTTACACGGCTCTGTGGAGTGAATAAAGGCTTCCAGTAGTGTGTCGAGGCATATTTGTAAGAAAATTATCCATGTGTAAAATGTTCAAATTCCTTGTAGTTACCTTGTAGAATACTTTATACTTCATCCGACTTAAATAATTTACGTTTCTGTCTTGATATTTAGCTAAAATAAATTATTTAGTTAATTGGAAGTAAAAGTAAGCTGTGTTGGTGTAATTTAAACTATTTGCTTCATATAAAATCAAGAATTTTGCGTTCTGTGTAAACCACTGACGTCATCGAGGTTCGGTTTGAGAATCTTCTGATCGACGGCCATCTTGTTTTCCCGCATCAAGACCGCGGCTGACACACACTTCCATAATATTGGTGAAATAACTTGGAATAAGCTTGGAAGAGCCAATACATTTATAATATAACTCCGATTGTATTCGTCTGAAAGAAGAAAGTCACATACGCCTAGGATGCCTGGAGTGTGAGTACATCATGCGCTAATTTTCACTTTTGTGTGAACTAACCCTTTAAGTATAATCGTTTATTGCACAAAACACACTGTAAGTAATTATAAACAGACTCCAGAAAATAGTCCCCAGCTGTGACTCTATGTCTGACACTAGGGGCCGGTTGCATAAACTGCTTAGACTAGTCTTACAAAGTTCGTCATCTAATTATTTTCTTCAAGAATGGTCATAACACTTTAAATTGGGTTGAAAAAAGATAGTTTGGTCTAATTTAAATCACAAAAGATGCATTTCCCAACTGCTAGTTGGTCAAACTAGTTCTTCAGACACAGTCTTTAAGGGATAATTCACCTAAAAATTTAAATGCTGTCATCATATACTGTACTGTACTGTACACTCAAGTTGTTCCAAACCTGTATGAATATCTTTGTCCTGCCGAACACAAAGGAAGATATTTTGAAGAAAGTTTGTAACCATGCTGTTTTGGGAAGTGCTCTGTGTCCCACATTCTTCAGAATATCTTTCTTTGTGTTCAGCAGAATAAAGACATTCATGCAGTGTTGGAAATACTTGAGGGTGAGTAAAGAGGACAGCATTTACATTTTTAGGTGAACTATCCCTTTAACTTAGTGGCTAAATTTATGCCGCTGGCCACAAGATATGTTTATGATCTCAAATTTTTCATCATTTGGAATGTATTATTAATTAGAATTATTAGTATTATTTATAAAAAAATTGTTTAATCTAATTTGATTCCAGATTCTGGAAATTCAGTTTTTATGAACCCTAAAGTTTCATCCTCCACCGACCAGTTTGTAAGATAAAGGTAATAGCGTATGTAAACATACAGGACCACATTAAGGCACTGCACATATGCACAAGATCTAATTGAGAACATAATTGTATACATGGTTGATAAAATACATGGTTAATTTTTTTCCTGTGAATCGGATCATGTTTACACTAGCCCTTTAAATCAGACCAAAACTCAATCCGAATCGAGCTCAGCTGGGACGACACGTGTTTACATGAAGGCTTTTCAATCCATCCAGTTATAAACTGATATATTTCACAGACTTTGTTTCTTGTAATTGCTAATTTCTTTATTTTAAATAAAAAACTATTTGTGAAAATTAAATATAAATAAATAACGAAAAACTCATCTACTTACTAGTCTAATATACTGTATGTTCGTAAAAGCATAGTTCTCCCAAAAATGAAAACCGGTCATAATTTACTACAAACCTGTACAATTTTCTTTCTTCTTTTAACACAGAAGAAGATATTTTGAAGAATGCTGGTAACCAAACAGTTTACGGTAGCCATTGACTTCCATAGTATGGAAAAAATTATAATACAATGGAAGTCAATGGCTACCATCAGATTTTTTTGTTACCAGCATTCTTCAAAATATCTTCTATCAATAAATATGTTCAACAAAATAAAAAATAAAAAACCTCATGTTTAAAATGACTTGAGTAAGTAATGACAAATTGTTCATTTTGGAGAGATCTATCTCTTCAATTATAATCACTGACCTTGTTCCACACACATGTTTCTTGTTAAAGACTTTCTTTAGATTACAGAAGTAAAGTGATTTGCGAATGTCTTTTCATGTTACTTTAATGTCTGGATTTTGTGGAAATCTGCGGCTCTTTTTACAGTATTGTATTGGCACTGATTCAAAGTGGGACATTCACTGACAATGACCTTGTCTGCCGTCTGGAGATTTCTTTACAAACCAGTCTATCCCTCTAAAATCCATTTCAACACAATATTACTCTGCTCTGTTGTGCCCACATTTGCCAACACTGGGTCTGAGGATTCATCGTCCCTCAGTTTTTAATAGTCTTGCTGTAAAGTCCACTTTTCTCCGCTGTCATATCATTTCCAAGTATACGACCGTCAGGGGCACTGGCTTTCAGAAACGCAATCATGCACACAGTTTAACACATCTTCCCTAGTCACAGCTATAAACACACACACATACTTGGAGCGTAGTTCGGACGGATAGTTTAATTAACAGTAAGCGATGATTTATTACATAGGAGATGTCCTCATCTCCAGCACAGAGGCATAACCGTGTCCCCAGATGAGCGTAATGCTGACTACATCTCGAGCTGCACGTCCGCTCCTGTGGCTGCAGGGTTACACGTCCAGAGACAGATAAATGATTGCAGAGAAACAGAGCTAAGGTATGGACTGAAGACACAAACACAGCGGCTGTCTTCAGTTTTCCTTCTAAAGCTGCAGTACGGAACAGAAGGGGATGGAAGGGGAAGGTGTCAGACAGAGAGAGAGAGAGAGAGAGAGAGAGAGAGAGAGAGAGAGAGAGAGAGAGAGAGAGAGAGAGAGAGAGAGAGAGAGAGAGAGAGAGAGAGAGACTGAACAGGGGAAGGGAATGAGGGCATGATGAGGGAGATACACAGAGACTATCTGGTTACTAGCACTACCTGGTTACTAGCATTTTAACCAGGACTGGCTCTACAGGGGGTCTCAGGGGTCAAAATGGTTATTAAAAACAACCTATGGGTATAATTAAACTGCCATTTATTTATTTGTATTACTATGATTGACTGTCATCATTTATATCTTATATGTCAAAGCATTAGTATTTTATTTTAAATGATTTCATTCATAAATACATTTGTTGATTTTTTGTTGGTTGTTGATAATATTAATTCCTCTTTTATTTGTTTCCTAGCAACTTTAATGAGGGGAAAAGATGCTACTGTAACTTTATTATTGCTGTTATTTTAATAAAGAGGTTTGAATTATATGCCATGCCAGGGACTTACTATTAAATTCATATTCATCGTACCTCTCTTATGGTGTGTCGAAATCAATTTTGTCGTCTCTCAAACTTTGGTCAGTGTTTCTTCAAGCAGTACACTGATTTTGATGTTTCTGGACACTTATGGGCATGTTATTTACAAATAAATTTAAATGGTTTATGTAATTATGACCCACTTAAGTAGGACTTATATGATTTTATCATTATTTATATTGTCTTTCAAATATGCTTGTACTGTGCTGAAAAGCATTTATGGTAAACTCAAAATATGCTTCAATGTAATTTCTGTTGAAACTTCGATGTGATGTATTTAGATATATTTGTAATTACACATTTGTAATGACGATGTATTTGAGTATGTTTAAAATAAATGAACTTGAAATATAATATCATTTTAAATCTGTAATCAAGTACTCTAATGTGCTTTAGTATGTTGGCAAACATTACAATTAGTTTACTTCTTTAGAGGATGACAACAGATTATTAAAACATGATGATTTAAATGTAGTTTAAATTAAAACTTTTAATTTGACATTACTACAAAGTGCTGTTTATTTTAAAAATGAAGTCATGACAGCATAATCTTAAGTCAATTTAAGTGATGGTTTCATTCACATTTCAGTAATATTATATTATGTGTATAAAGTTTTTTTCTTCAAATATACTTTTATGATTAGAAGTACAATTGCACATTCATTGTGTGAATTACGTTCATAATCAGCATTTTAATTGCTTTGTCTGCCATCTTGGATTTCCGTTGCAGTGTCTGGGATTATCTTCTCCACAGTGACTATATACAGTGCTTATTGTTTGGCCAAAACAAAGTATAGTTATGCTGCTTATAAAACAGCCTTTGTATCAGAAGCCAATGCTACCTATTGAGGCAGCTCACTGTGCTTCAGAACAGAGTGAAACAGCGGGAGACTGAGGCTGAAGTAGTTAATGGAATGAGTAATGATGGTGAGATGGCTGGTTTGCCTCTTATCTTGTTCCATCCTGCTCTCGTATGGGTTTTAGAAATGGCCTTGGGTGCAGATTGCCACTGGGGTATGTCTCCGGGAGCTCAGCGGTACAAGGAATATATAAAACCGTGGATGTCTTGAATGTGTAATGTCATTTTCATGCAGATGTTGGCTGATCCCTTCAGAGCGATCTACACCGTTACCTGCAGAACACAATCAAATGAATCTTCTACCTTCTCCCTTAGCCACACACATACAGTACATCCCTACTCTACACCAGCTAACACTACACTTGGTCTTTGTGGCCAATGAAGGCAGAGTTGGTCCAGCTATAATGCACATGCAAACTGGAATCAGTAAAAGTTTCCTTCACTAATAGCCATAAATTATCAAATTTAAATTAAAATGATAATTAATCTACACTGAAAGCAAAGCCCCAAAAATGCAGCCATAAACTGTTTAAATCATCTAAATTCAGGCAGATTTACTGAAAAGAGTGTGTTTGTGTTACTCCATTTTATAATGCTTCAGAGGTCCCATATTTCAAAACACCCTTAATACAAATAGTGCATTTTCAAAGTATATTCTGCAAGCTAACAGAACCAGTTAATATGGGCAACAAAATTAATGCTCCAGATGTGATGTCTGAGAAACTTTAGTTTTTTTTAAGTTGAAAGACGTAACTTACAGCTGCTCTATTGAGCAACATGAAATGGTCAGTCTTTTGGATTAAGCCTGTGTTGTGTGCGACAGAGTGTTTCTAAGAGGGTTTATTTGGCATCTAATGGTACCTAGTGTGTGTCACTATTGCATATTGACACCTGTTTTGTAGAGCACACACAGCATCTGAGAGTGTGCCGGCTGTGAGAAGCATACTAATGCTCCGCTCGCTCTCCTGGGACTCCCGTCTGACAGCGGCTCAGAGTAAACGCTCTCTAGATACAACCGCTGGGCGCACCAGTATGTTCTGAGAAGACTTTTGTTGAATTATTAAACCTGTAACTGCAGTAACATTTCTCTTTGTCTCTGAGATAGTACTAGTTAATTTCCATTCTGTAGAATTCCTCCCAAATCATCTGCATATTCTGACAGTTTATAGATATCTGGACATTAAAAATACATGCATGCTTTCTGTCTCTTTATTTACTTCCATTCTAATGAAGAAAGCAGCTGGTAAACTATTGGAGATGAATGATTTAATGCTCTCTTTTTTTATTACCCATGCAGCATGTACTTGAAAGCTATGGCTTTTTTATGTAAAAATTAACTATGCAGAACTCATATCATACCCTGCAGACAGTTTGTCAAGGGAATACATATCTGCTGAAGCGCCATGAAGCGGAGCAATTCTTTCCTACTGTGGGCCTGCTGCTATGGATTTATTCAAATGAAAAACAAAGTTATGCCTCTTGAAAAACAAACCAATTGGATGATTTTACAGCAGGCATTGTTTGTGCAATCAGCTTTTGTTTGAATGGAGATTCAATGTTTCATTTTGTAGTCTCTCAGCACACGAGGGAGTCTAAACATCTCTGCTGTTTAGTCTGCATCTCTCAGTATTTCTTTCTATTTGATATCTAAAACATTACTTTGTTTGAAAACCAAATGAGCTTTGGAACACTATACCAATGTAGAATCCATCTTTACAGTCACTGATACGTTTCACACAAATATAGGGGCCTGACTAAATGTAACCTTCATTGTGTGAAGTCTATTGAGATTCTCATGCGACTGTTTATTTGGAGTCTTGCAGAAGCCAACTATGAATCTTTTAATATAGTAATATCAAATACAGTCTTGATAATTGAGCTCCTGGGCGCCTGGGAGATTTTAAGAAAATAGCTGATTCCAATAGTGTTTGGCAATCTAGGCTCATCTGAAAAGTTGCCTCTACCTACATTTGTGCAAAACTCAAATATACCTGTACATACATATAATAAACATAGTGGCAGTAAAACACCAACAACTTTTATTTTTTTGTTTGTTTGATTTGGAAGGGTGGGAGGGGCAGGATCCGAAAAGGTCTGTGAGCTGGGATTCGAACTCGGGATGCCCGATGTACAATGGTGCTAATATGTCGGCATGTTACCCACCCACGAGGCTATTGGCACCAAGAATGACTTTTATTGTTGTTCTCTAAAATAATGATTATAGGAGCAGATATTTGATTATTAAAGAATGAATTGAGTATTTCTTATCGGATTAATATATTTACATGTAAAAAAAGTCATGGCCCAATGGATAGAGAGCTGGACTTGTAACCCGAAGGTCGCATGTTCGAGTCTCAGGTCCGGCAGGGATTGTAGGTGGGGGGGGGGAGTGAATAACCAGTGCTCTCGCCACCTCCAATAGATGAGGTGATTGGCTACGCTGGGTGTGTGTTCACAGTGTGTTAGTGTTTACTGCTGTGTGTGTGCTCTTGGATGGGTTAAATGCAGAGCACAAATTCTGAGTATGAGTCACCATACTTGGCCACACGGCACTTCACTCACTCACTCACATCGAGATTCATGCTCACCCACCATATTGATTTTTTTTCTCCTCTGTTCTGGAGGAAGGCTATTATCGTAAAAAGGTTCATAACTTATTGCACATAGAATGTACTGCAGTCCTTTGACTTGACCTCTGACCCTCTCATTTATCCTGTACATACCCAAATATCTGATTCACCTGTTGGTGCACATACTGACGAGGTGAAGGATGAACTCACGGTTGACACTCATTTCCATATTGAGTAGATCTTGATCCCTCCCCTGATGATTAATTCCACTGGGATTAATTAGACACACATAGTGCTGAACCCTCATTAACACGCTCCTGTGATATAATCTGCTACAAATGTTCCGTCTGCACACGAGTCTGTGTGTGTGTTCAGAGGTCTGGGCGATCCCTCACATCTAAATTATGCAAAAGGATGAAACAGCTCCAAGTTGACTTTTACGTTTTTGGAGGAAAATAGGAGTAGTGCAGAAATCCCACCACATTGATAGGGTGTTGTGGATGATTGCTATGCAGCGTTAAGAATTGTTAAGTGTTTTAGCATGTTCCTCTGCTTTTGCTTGGAGCTTAGTAGCCTAAATCAAGAGTCCATATTCTGATTTGCCTTTCTTTGTCATTTTTTTCTTTTATCAGCTGCCAGGCTGAAACTGTAAAGACTAATGTAAACTTTGTTTTTTTATTTACACTTGCATATGCATACAGTTCACAAGTAAATTTCCTCAACAGTAGCCGGATAATGTACAAGTGCAGCCAGGGTTTTCTATCCACCTGTACTCTATATGCTTAACTTATACATGCATCTTGATATTTCAGTCAAAAAAGAAATCTATGAGAAAAAATACAAGCATTGATCTGCTCAAGACCACGACAGCAACAGATGCACAAGTTGATGAGCGCTTCTGGGAGGAGTTCAGAGATACATGCATCCTTAGTTTAAACGAGTAAAAATACATTTTATTTGCTCATAACTTCTGGAGAGAAATACTGCAGACACTGGATAAGGTTGAAACTTTCTAGTCGACATTTGTTGAGCGACTGTTATGCTATTACTGATTAAGCCATAATGATCGCTTAGACAAATAATGTTACAACTCTCCATAGAAGCTGTGTGATTTGAGGTTTCATTCAAAGTTTAATACTTATTAAAGGTCTGATATACTCCAAGCAACTTGAAGAAAAAACAGGGGCCTCATTTATAAAATGTTGTGCATAAACCATCCTAAAATATATCTTATGATAATTTCTCAAATATGCCTACGTGTGATTCATAAAATAAACGTATGTACAGAAAACGCACGTACGTCTCTCTTTCAGATGTGAAATGCATGAATCGCAAATTGTCTTGAATTTGCAGAACAGTTTCAGGTCTCCGCTTTGTAAACAATGTCTAATTCATGTCATTGACTTATGAAAGAGCACCTGACAATGTCCAAATCTTTTACAAGCGGAAAGAATGGCTTATATTTCCAAAAACCTTCAGCACCCGGGCAAACAAATGTGTGTGCGTCTGCTCAGACCCAGACGTGGATCTGTGCTCTTTTCCACGTCAAAGACCGTTTATCTTGTGTACGCACCCTCTATGATCAAATCTGTGTTTATAAATGAGGCCCCAGGTGTGATAAAATTAGGTTAGAACAGCACGCCAGCACAAACTTTCTAGAAGCAAAATCAAAGAATGAAATAGTGAAGTTGAGTTTGTTTTAAGGAGTTTTCAAACAGCTTTCCAACGCAAACTTTCTGGAAACATTATTCTTGGCTGGAAAACACCTTCAGACTACCATAGTAGTGTTGATTACGCAATATGTGTGGCTCTGGGGCTCTGCCAGTTAACTTCTAGTAGAAATTGAACTTTGAAAGTAACAGTTTTTTCATGTTTAATACTGTAAAGCGGCTTGCTTTAAACCTGTTATATAAACTGATTCATAAATAAATTTGACTGGACTTTTAATAGCATATCTGGTGCAAACATGTCAACAATGCTATGCTCTGGTGCTTTCTTAACTGCTGTTTTCTCACCACTGTCATTTTTGCCATGTTTATTTTGTTATTGAGAGAAAAGCACAGCACATATTTACTTATTCATCCAAACACTGCTCTCAGCATTGTGGGCAGCATCGTTCCTCAGGTATTTCAAACTTCCTTTAACCCCTGAGCAAAGAACGAAAACAAATTCACATTGAGTATATCAGAGCCTTTAAAGATGTTTGTTCAAACCATTAACTCTCAGTATGAGCAATAGTAAGTTTGTTGCTTGATTTAGCAAACTGCAATAAGTTAGCATGGCCCAATTAGCCCTGGCTCGGCTGGTAGATACCATAACCACAGTTTTTTTTTTTTTTTTTTTTTCAATGAAAGGCCTTTCAGAATTTGAATGATTGATGTTCTTACAACTTAATGTTTCATCATAGTATAGATTTTCTCTGGCTCTAGAATAATTATTCACATGGCACTTACAGATTAGGCAGTTTTTGTCCAGTGATGGGTAAAGACAGCAGATTTAAAGGGGAATGTTTCTGGAAGGTCCTGCAATGGTTTAGCAACTGTTCCTGAGAAGAATGGGAATGCTAACATGTAGCTTTCTACACCCTTTCTAGCCCCACTAACTAGAGGTGAGCATCTTGCTAATAAAACATGAATGTAACTTTAAAGAAAACCCATTTGATTGGCCTAGTAAGAGAGAAGATGAGATGTGAGGATATGTCTGGCATGACGAGACAGAAAGAGAGGGTGTGGCCGAGCGGAGGTGTGGAGCTGTGTGTGTGTGTGTGTGTTAGATGGAGACAGGGTGATTCTTTGATCACTCTGAGCACTTATCTGTGCCATATGTTCATTAATACTAATGCAACTATTCAAAAACCAGTGTAAGACGACTCATTTTGCTTGCTTAATGAGTCTGGTTGCCATAGGTACAGCATCCCATTCCAATGCAGCTCAGAGAGAGAGAGAGAGAGAGAGAGAGAGAGGGGGGAGAGAAAGAGAGAGGGGCAAAGGAAGGGGTGCTCAGAATGATTGATGGGGTGCTGGATAGCGCTAGTGTGCTGGGCAGATTGATGGTGTTTATTCTGCGGTTGGTTTTGCCAGTTGAAAGGAAGCTACACATGTGCCTCAGTGTATTGAAGAAGCACTGAACACCCACATCAGATAAACACACTTTCCTGCTTTGAGAGGATTTGTGTGTGGGTCTTTTCTCTGATGTCTCTTATGCTCATTTCCATGTTATCATATCTGCAATGTGGAAATGGCTTTGTGGCATATATTGGAAAGACAGCAAGGTCACATTTAGAGAATCAAAATAGGTTTTATAAGATGACACTAAGATATAATTTGTTTTTAGATTTACAATTTGTAAAAATAGTCCATAATTCTTTGCTCACTTAAAACAATATAATGCAACCAGAATTTAATATTCTGTCATCATTTACTAATATCATTGAAATCTGTTTTTGTTGTTGTTGTTGATTTTTTTTCTATCTTTTTTGTTTAACACAAAACAAGATGTTTTTAAGAATGTCCATGCTGCTCTTTTCCATACGGTAAAAGCATATGGAAATCAGTGATTCTTAAGACTCAAAAATTGCATAGAAGCCATATAAATGCATAATAAAAGTGTTCTCCATATGACGTGTGTTAGATTCCACGAAGCCCCATGTGACAGATCTAACTGAGAAACAGACAAACAATGGCATAGTTCTCAAATCATATTTGCCTTTTGTACTTTGCACATATTGGTGTAAAACACATAATGACAAGTTTTCTTTGTTTTTACAAAAATAATTAAAGTTTACTCTTTTTCTCAGTCAAAGATACAGTATAAATTTGACAGCATGCAAGCCATTTGAGGCAACCCGTATGGCTTTATTGATTTATTTACTTATGTGTTTATTTATTATTTGGGATCTTGACAGTCCTTGGTGGCTAAATGTCTTGAAAACGGCTCTGTGAACATTCTTAAAAACTTCTATTGTGTTCCAGTAAAAAATTCACACGGGTTTAGAATGACATGAGGGTGAGCAAATAATGACGATTTTCATATTTCTTCAACTCCTTTGCAATATCAAGAACAAATAAATTGTCTTTGAGAATAATAAATCACACCGAAACAAGAATAAACAAATGGGAAAGCACAGCTGGGCTTAAATCCTCTAGCTATCACCTTCTCAAAGAGCTGTCATATTCCTCAGATGAGATGACTGTGCTGTGAAATCATACACATCAGTGACAGCAGAAACTGGTTCAATGAGCTTCAGTTAAGCACAGGGTAATATTAGTGTGCAAACTGAGCCACGTGCACATTAAAGAGCTTCACAAACCAGCATCAGCCACCAAATTCATGTTGTGCATTTCTTTACAAAATGTGTAAAATTAATAGCAATGTTTATCTTCTCTAACACTAATTAACCCTAAAAAAGTAATTGCATTACTGTTCAAAAGTTTGAGGTTCGTATGATTTTAGTCTCACCAAGGTTGCATGTATTTGTTTAAAACAGTAAAAAACAGTAATATTATGAGATATTATTACAATTTCAAATAATTGTTTTCTATTTTATTATAATGTAAAATGTAATTTATTCATGTGATGCAAAGCTGAATTTTCAGCATCATTCCTCCAGTCTTCAACGTCACATGATCCTCCAGAAATAATTCTCATATACTGATTTGCAGCTCAAGAGACGATTTTTATTGTATCAATGTTGACAACAATATATTTTTGTGGAATCTAATAATTTTTTTAATACCATTTTATGGATGTAAATTCAAAAAGAACCACTTTTATAGCATTCTGAAATATAAATATAAAGTCTCTACTGACTTTTGTGCAATTTAATGAATCCTTGCTGAATTAAAGTATTTCATATATAAAATCTCACCGTCCCCAATTAATAGTAATGTAATTATATGAGGGAAATGACCAACCCGAGTCTTAACCCTATCGTTTTTTTTTTTTTGAATATTGAAGTGACGTGTGGCCAAGTATGGTGACCCATACTCGGAATGTGTGGTCTGCATTTAACCCATCCAAGTGCACACACACAGCAGTGAACACACACACACACACACACACACACACACACACACACACACACACACACACACACACACAGACACACACACACAGCAGTGAACACTTTGGCAGCCCATGCTGCGGCTCCCGGGGGTTGGAGTTGTGGCTTCGGTGCCCTGCTCAAGAGTCTCACCTCAGTCGTGATATTGAGGGTGGAGAAAACGCTCATTATTCCCCCCCACCGACAATTCCTGCAACACAACCTCGAGTTACAAGTCCGACGCTCTATCCATTAGACCACGACTGCCCCTGTATCATAATGGTAAGCTTGTTTAATACTCCAGACAACAAACCACAAAAGCAAACAAATTGGCCAAACAAAATAAATAAGGGTAAGTGATTTAATTAACAATAGCTTGGTTGAGGTAAAAGAGCACAGGGCATGATGGATGAAATCATTATGGTTACTGTTCCACTTCACATGAACAGCACAACTCACAACTTCTGTAATTGGAGGGATTAAAGGGAATACAATCTCCTAATTAAGTTTAATTAGCAGGGTCTTTCATCAACGTGGATCCCAGGAAGGACTGACAAAGACATTGAACACAGCAATAGACTAGGAAAGTATGTTTTGTTGTGAACTGCTTGGATGCTTTCATTTCTGAGAATATGAATAATCTCTCTCTCTCTCTCTCTGTGTGTGTGTGTGTGTGTGTGTGTGTGTGTGTGTGTTTGTTTCTGTTAAATTATTTTATAGTGCATACATGGATGCATTTAATTCAACATTTGCACACTTACACATAACACTATTCATAATCTAACTATAAGAAGCAATTCCATTGTAATACTTTTTATTTTCCTTGCATCTGTTTATGCATACTGCTTCCTTAAAGTGTCATAACTATTTATTTATTTATGTATTTTTTTTGTTCCTGTGTTGCAACTTGCAAGCACTGATATTTCCTTAATTAACTGAAAATCTAGTCTGTATGTCATGCAGTTATATCTTCATATCAGTGCATTTGGCTCAGTCTTGTGAGTTGTGGAGACATTGAGAGTTGACATTTTATCATGTTTCATTTCTTTGACAAGTAATAAGTCCAAACAAATGATAGATCTGGAAATTGAAGTGAGATGAAACTGAGATTAAACCTGACAGAGACCGTGAGAGTTACAGTCAGGCACTGCCCTGGACGGCCCCGCCGGGTCCTGTTGGGAAACCACTAAGGTTCACCAATTCATTCCTGCTCTGGGATGCGTAGAAATCAATTACTGTCGTCATATAAGGGCAAACAGCTGAAGAAAAAAGCTATCTATCCATTCTTCATCTCTCTATCCTACAGCTCACCTTTTTATCACTCTTCTCTCCATCCGATTCCAGCAGTAATGGAGTCCAAACAGCGCTTTGCTGTAATGTATTCCTCTCATTCTTCCTATCCTGTCATCATCCTCATGCCTCACACACTCCTTCTGTTTTAGGGGTAACTGGTTTAAGCAGAAGCCTGAATAGTAAGTGACCTGGGATATATATAATTTGCTGCACTTTTTATTATTCACTATATATTTTCTAAAAACATGTTATCTATCTTATTGTGAACAATTCATCCATGTATACATTTCTTTTCCTTTTATTAATCAAATTGTTAACTTCTCTCTTGTAAAGTATACAGGACTTTTCCAATCAATTAAAGGATTAGTTCATTTTCCAATTAAAATGCCATTATAATTTACTCACCCCATGTCATCCAAGATGTTTATGTATTTCTTTCTTCAGTCAAAAAGATAAGGTTTTTGATGAAAACATTCCAGGATTTTTTGAGGAATTTTTTACACCCCAAAAATCAGATATAGAGTAATTTTAACGACTGATGTCATCACACAAGTAACATCCTTGCAGAGAGGAAGCAAATTGTCAGATTTAGATTAAGACAAATTAAGGTTCCACTTTATGTTAAGAGCATTTAACTACTATGTACTAACATTTAAACTAATCATTTGATACAATATACTTATTGTGTACATGGTTTTACCTTGAACTTGTATGTATTTCATTTTGTAATAAATGTATGTAATTATATCTATATTTTCACAGTTGACCACCACCCCTCCTTAAACCTAGCCATACTCCCTAACCTGGCCCTTCCCTTACCCGTATCCCACCTCAATAGCAGCAAAAGTGTTATTTATTTATTTAGTTCATTCAAGAACATAATAGTAAAAGTTAGTTTTTTCTGTGGATTAATTTGTAGGTATGAGGTTTTTTACCTCATACCTCAATGGACATTCATTTAAGACTTGTAATGTGCACAAGTACGCAAGTAAGTAGGGTCCATTTAGATTTTATGTGGAAATTAAAATTGGTCACTTGCCACCAGCAAATATATATATTTTTTTGCTCGTAAATTGTCAGTCTGTATTGAATGTGATTAGGGAGAAAAGCTCTATTCAGACAGGACTATTTTCCCCAATGAAGGTCAGATAAAGATGTGTCTTTCACAAATGCAATTTGTGATTTCAATCTCGTCTGAATTGAACATGACTGTTTTTCTCACAGAACCTCTGAAAAGAATTCAGAGCAAATTACCTACTGCTTTTCTTAACTCAGTTGACCTCTGAGAAGAATACATTTTATTATGGTGTTGTATTTTTCACAACACACTTCCTCATTTATTTTGACATTTGTCGAATGGCCAGATGTAGGTTCAATTTGGATTTAGACCTTTTTTGTTTCCTAGGAAAAATAGCAGCTGGTTTGAGCACTGCAGACAGCATATTGCTCAGAATAGCCATAATGATAGCATACATTATACATTAGTATAAGTATATATATATATATATATATATATATATATATATATATATATATACACATTAGTATTGGTGGTCTCTTATCGACAAGACTTTCTATCTAGATGATACATGCAAGTTGCCACCTAGCACATAAATTGAACATAAATTATCTGGATGTAACAATACAGTTTTAATTTAAAAGTACTCCCAAACATGGTATCTTGTAAAAATGCTAATGAATCGCAATCAGAAAATTACATACTGTAGCAATGGCTTTCCTCAAAGTCATCCCTATGGCTTCTGACACCAGCTGATTCAAACGTTCATTGCTAGTCTTTGTTGTGTATTTTTTATTACCCAAATAACATTTTTAACGGCCCAAAAAGAGTTGTAAGTCAAAGCCACAAAGACATTTTTGCTACTTCCATGAAATTGTCTGAAAATGAAATGTTTTCATTGGCTTGGATGTTTTGATACTTGTAGGAAGCCGGGGCTAATAAAGCTCATTAAATATCATTACAGCAAACAACAAACAAACAGGAGAATAACACAGACACAGACAGAGAATTAAAAACCTGTGGGGACATGCAAAAATCACACTAAAGGCCATTGTTTGAAATGTAACCAGGGCGCCTTGCTAAAAGTTACTCAAGTAAATATACATAATAATAATAATAATGATCAATTTGACCATTTTTTTTTACAGTGTGTTATTGCTAAGTTTAACCCAGCAAAGACGTAGATAGCGCAGCCTTTATTGTCAGGAATCGTCTGGAGAGATGAAGGTGAGGACTTGAATGCAGGAAGATGGGTCTTTTAATAATGAATTAAAACAAAAAAAAGAACAAAAACCACCCAGAAGGGGAAAAACAGAGAGATGTGTACACTCAACATACAAACACGACTTAAGACAACAGATCAGCATAGGACTACAGACACCAGGAGGCTAAATAGGGAAACAACCGAGGGTAACGAGGGAGACACAGGTGGAGCAACTGAAACAATGATTGGGTAACAAGATGGGAGGGGGCATTACATAAAAATAATATGCTTCAAAAGAATATTCTTAAGTATGAACTGAACGTAAAGTTTTTAGACAAGTTATTTACAATTAAAGGCAGGGTAAGTGATATGGTTTACAAACATTTTTTGTTATGCTGGTTGAAAGTCTCTTCACATCCTGATAGCAATCACTAAGTTAAGTGGTCTAAATGTATTTAGATATTCTGTGAAAGGTGTAGGAGCATAACATTTTTGACCAATAAAAATTTTCTGAAGCCTGTCAAAATATGTATTAGCATACCTCTGTGCAGCCTGTTTGCTCAAACATGATACGTCATCAGCACGTTCCAGTGAGAATGAAAGGCGTATTATTGTAATATTATGTGCTTCGTACAGTAATGTTTTCTCACCGGTGACTGAGACCTGAGGTAATCTGACAGCGTTGCATTCAATCCTCCACCAATGGTGTCTCTCAAATTATTGCTGATTAGACACTGGTCTGCCTGTGCGCGTTCATGATCCATCATAAGTGTATTTCCTTAAAACTCAAAATATCATGAAAACATTTGAAATGTGCCTTTGCTTAACTTTTAGTTTCACATTATAACAACATGCTTTTTTAACAAGATTACTTAAGTGTGTAAAGAGAGGGGGTGTTGCCAGGTCATTGCTTTGTAGTTTTTGTTACATGTTGCATTGTGGTTTCTAGGGTGTTCTGTTGTTTTGTTTACTAATCCAGGTCAAGGGTTGGTGGTTTATTTAGGCTACTGCGAGCCATAGTGCTCAATTTCGATTTTTGCACAGATCAGATTTTTTGTATCATGTTTGAGGTCCTGATTCTCTGTGGTCATTAAAAATCCCCGGATGTCCTTCAAGAAAGAGTAAGGGTGTAACCCAGGCGTCCTGGCCAAATTTCCCCATTGGCCTCTGACCATCATGGCCTCCTAATCATCCCCATACACTGATCTGCTTCATAAATCTGTCTCCTCTCCACCAGTAAGCTGGTGTGTGGTGGGCGTTCTGGCGCACTATGGCTGCCGTCGCATCATCCAGGTGGACGCTGCACACTGGTGGTGGATGAGGAGATACCCCCCTTACTATGTAAAGCGCTTTGAGTACCCAGAAAAGCAATATATAAATGTAACAAATTATTATTATTATAACTGTTCACATTTTAGTTTAAAATGTGGCCAATATCAGATTTCCAGTGTGAACAGATCGTGGTTCTGAACTGACCCACATGCGCAAAATAGTTATATGAACTGGGTTGCTAGGTTTTTAAAACAAAATGCTTCTCAAAAGTACTCCAAAAAAAGCCCAATCACATCTCGGAGGTTAATATCACATTAGAGGGGTCGTTTCAGCCCATAAAGTTGAAAAACAACCCACAGCAACATTGAAATAAGTATCCCAATTTCACAGGAAAACTGGGGACTTGGCAACACTGGCACACAGTGCTGTCATATGGAAGTAAACACGGAGGACATAAAGTAAGCCGCAGAACCAGTGAAATTATACACAGGCAATATGAAAAATAAAGACAAGGATGTGACCGAAGAGAGCAGAGTTTTGAAACTTTTATAATACAAGTCCTCATGGTTTGCTTGTATATAAAGTTGTCACTGTAGTACTTGAGTTCTGACACATCACTGTACTTCCACTGACTACCTTTCACTAACTTTCCAGTTAGTATCCACTTGAGCATTTTCCATCGCAGTTTCAGTGTTCCTCTGAAACCCTCCACCTTCCCCAGCTCCACCTGTATAGATCTGCCACGGGTTATTATATGCTATTTGTGCAGCAGCAGTATGTCTTGAATACTCACAGCACTGTATCGCCGTATGCATTGGCAGTAGCCAGTTCCTGTAATTGCTTGCAGTAGCAGCAATAATCTACAACTACAGCAATAACCAACAGCAGCAGCGTAGCAGATCTGATCCGCCGATACCAAATACAATAACATTCAGTACGTTTACATGCACCCTTTTAATTCGATTATAATGAGATCTTTACCTCATGTAAACAGAATACTTCGATCCAAATAATTAGATTAAGCTCATAATCGCAGCAAGCATAAACGTATTAACATATATTTATAACCGATTTTAATCGAAACATACAGGCATGTAAACACCTTAATCGCAGTATTGCTACTCTGACCAAAGTGTGCATGAGCTTGTGACATATATGAAGGAAGAGACACGCACCTGAAATAATACGCAGATTAGAAACGATGGCAGAGAATAAAGCATCCCATTATGGGAGCAAAACACAACTCAACAAAACATCATAATGCTATTAAGTCCTTACTCTGATTATTGGAAATAATCACATTATTCGTGCTCATGTAAACATAGTCATTGTCATATCCATTACCATGTTAAAATCTTCAAAGAGTTGTCATGATAGATCTTTGGGTATGTAAAACCTTCAAAGTGACTGACATGAGCATGAAATCGTGACGAATGTTGATCTAGAGTGACATAAATTCCAATATGACTGTTCAGACTGTGGTCACATTGGAAATCATCTGACCTATATCGGATTTAGTACCACATATGGAAGTGGCACAAATCAGAATGGGAAAGATCATATTCCATGTGGTTTGTGCTGTTCACTCCGTCATGAGAAAAACAGATCTCAGTCACATGTGGGCTGGACCACATTCGTTCGTCCAAAAAAATTGGACCACATTCGTCTGCAGTGTGAACATAGTTTTAGATCACCATTTATAAGCAATAAGCTAAGATCAAAAAAACAAAAAAACAAAAACGATATATTATCAATGAAAAGTGGAAGGAGAAAAATAAATGTGTGTTGATGTAGTTTCTATCCCTCAGTCAGTAGGATTATGGACAGATAGGACAGCTTTGGGTTTGATTCTTACCTGGAACATGACCTTGTACTGCTCCTCGGGCTTCTGCACCGCACACATGTTACACCCCATCCTGATGTCTGACCCCACACACACCTTCAGGCCACGACCCCGCTCAGATCACCAACTCAGAGCAACTGCTGTGCTACTTCAGCCAAGCAGCATATCCCAGAGCCCCAGAGACGGTTCGGTTAGCTTTCGCAATCCAACGAGTTTAACGAATGTACTCGGGTTCACTGCTGAGTTCAAAGCGTTTCTTGTTCAGAGACACATGCTCAAGTCTTTCTCGTGGCTTTAAAAAATGTCAGTTTTTCTGCTTTTCAAACAGTCCATTTCATCCTACCGAACTAAAAAACTCAAGAAGTCCAAACTGTCATATCTCAAGTCTATTGTGGAGTGCGAAAACAAATGAATTCCAGTATGTAAAAAAAGTCAATTTGTGCTTGAAGTGAAATGTTGTAGTACAGCACTTCTTCTGTTACTGTCCCATCAATGTGCTTAATTCAGGGAATTCAGCACGAAATTACACTTCTGTGCTTGCTCTCATGCTTTCATCAAGGCCACTTCCACCAGCACTTTTAGGACTACATCCAAATTACTCCTAAATCAGTAAATGCTCCATGTACGTGGCTGCGCGACATTCAATGTTTTATTCCAAAGCGATGGAAAGATAATTGGAGAGATTGAATGTTTGGTCAAGAGAGACCAACAAGGAGGAGCGCTCCAAGAACAAAAATTAATTTTACCTCAGCTTTTGGTGAAATCTGTGACTTTGTATCAGGTTTTTATTTCCATGAAATGTCAGTTCAATTCCAAATTCTTATCTGCCAAAGTTTTTGATGGAAAATAAAAAATAACTGGTCAAAACTGTAGTCAATCAAAACGCAACTATTTCCTGTAGAAGCCCTTGTGAATGTCAGGTGTTTTCATTTTGAACTGAACTGTAGATTAAATTCTTGACTACTGATTTTTGTCCACAGATTTCCTCCTCACAGTGAGATTCATGATTCTCTCCCAGATTCGATAGACTGCTGTGGATACTGAAGAAGAGTTTGATTGCTTAACGCCTTCACATATCCATACTGAACGATTTAAAGAGCCTTACTTTGGCTTTGTGCTTTTCCAACTGTTCCGCTTTCACTGGTAGCTTTTCGCTTTGAATGTCTACTTGAGTTTCTATATTCACATAGGTGTTTCTTGTCAGTCTCTCATCTCTCAAAGACTCTGAACTGTGTAGCACACATTGCAGATAAACATTCAGTCAGATAAACATGCATGTTTCACGCTGGATGAATTGGTAAAAACTGGTTGCACATGAAAGTGCGAGGTGGAAGAGTCAGTACGCTTGAGGAAAATTAAATCCCACGCACTCCTACATACACATGTTAAACACTTCTGCTTAGGTGCGAACAACAGCAAACATCCTTCACTCGACTGGCCCCCCATCTGTGACACTTTAAACTCGCTCAGGACACCAAATACCACCATATCCGACTAAACAGGAGGCATCCGACAGAGCGGCTTCATATACAGTGAACTTTTGTTTCTAAAAAAGAGCAACTATTATGCATTTATATGTATTTTGTAATAAATCTCTATGCATCACGGTTATTAATTATTAACCAAATTTCTCATCAGCTAAAATGTATATCAATGAAGGAAAATTCAATTAAATGACACATGACCTTAATGGTGATCATTGGTGCTCTGTCACATAGAAATCAATATCTTTCTTAATAAGATACCAGTTGGGTGCCTTTGGAGCTCAGTGGGTTGCGAAATGTAATTATCAGACATTCGGTTTAACAAACGCTTTGTGGTTCTGCAAGCACACTGTTAGAAAGCTGAGCTGTCCGAAGGTGCGTATAAATCTTCATCCAACTGCGGGCTCAAATCTGAGGAAGCAGTCTTCACAAAAGAAACAGTGTGTAGCTAGTTATACATAGCTTTTTCTTTCCTCCTCCTGTCTACTCTTTCTCATCACTTCTCGCTTAGTTTCTAAAAAAAAAATCCAAAACTCTATCACCGAAAAAGCTTCGACTTAAGCACTGCTCATTATTAAACTACTATTTGTTTTAACAAAACAATTTGTCCAAATGTTGGCTCTCAAACCAACCAGTTTCTGACATGAACACGCTTCAAGACGGCGGACAGCTTTAACCTCATTAAACGGGCTGGTGTTGTTCCACACACCCTGCTGTTTGAGATTGCAGGCTAGCCATTCATGCTGCAGTAACATGCCAGACAGACTGAGACACTAACAGGCGTCGCCCTTGTCCACCCACGTACACAGACGGGTCAAATGTTACCACACACACTCATGCAAACACACAAGATTGCCGTATTTCACCTGAAACAACCTCAAAGAGTTTTTGCAAGACTTGGAGGGAAAGATTTCAGAAAAAACAATTAATGCAACAGTCTCAAAAGAATTCCTCAACAAGACAACATCTTACATCAACACACCCTTCAGTCACCACAAGTGTGTCAAAACCGTGGGACGTGAGCATCAGACTCTCAAAGAAAGAAAGTCAGGTATGAGGGAGAGGCGTGTCATCCCTCTTTCTCTCTCTTCTTCCTCCCAAGAGTGCCGAGTCCTTTTGTTTGGCCAGGATTTGTGTAATCCATACTGGCTTGTTTCTTTTCCCGAAAAATCCTTAAGCAGTGTTTATGGAAAAAAAGCCACCAATCTGGATCAATTCCTCCTGCTTTGGAGTGAATTTCTGGTGCTTTTCAGAGCAGCATCGCTGTGATGGAGGAGAAGTGGATCGGGAGAGGGGCGAGCAGGCAGGTGAGGGGAGGTTGCTGCTGCCTCGTCCCCTTGTGTGAGCCGCTGAATAAACTCCCCCAATGCAGCGCAGAGAGAGAGAGAGAGAGGCACACAAAGACATTAACGCCCTGTGAAGCCACACACACAGACACACACACACACACACACACACACACACACACACACACACTAGGGCTTGCGCTGACTGGAGGAATAGTTTAGGATGCAACAGAAATCTACATCCTCCAGCCCCTCTCGCGCACGCACATACACACATTTTTTCTTTCCTTACACTCTTTCTCTCCCCTTTGCTTTTTCTGTTTCTCTGCTTTAGATTATGTCCTCTCTATGCACGCTCTGTTGTTAAAAGCAGGTTATTAATGTCCAATTTCAATTGAATTGAATTCAGACAGTTTTATCTGCAGGACAAAAGTATGTTTTTAAACAACAGAAAATAGTCAAACTGAACATTGAAATGATCAATTACTATAGATATTTTTGCTAAAAAAGGTGGCAATACTGTTAAAAAATGAAATGAACATCTTTTAAAATAATCTAATAATAATATATGAAATTAGATTCTGAAAAGTCATTCATTCCATGACACATTTTTTCTCTATGGAAAGGTTATACAAATTCGGTTTCAAAGTATATTGTTGTGATTGAGAAATATTTAACTAGGTGGGGATTTTATATGAAACCTCATAGGAAAACGCACTCACATTGTATTTACATTATACGAAATGTATGAATTTTAGAAAAAAATGTAAGCATGAAAGTCCACCCCTAAACCTTACCGTTAGTCATACAAAAAACGTACAAATGCAATACACATTGTAAGAATTACCAACCAATTCACAAAAACTTTAAATATTTACGAATTGCATGACTCAAATCGTATAATTTCAATCAAATTCAACCAATTCAGCATTGTAAATTAGTTACATTGACTCATTAAATTATGTTCACAAAGCATCAATATGCAAAATAAATTATAAAACGTTTCTAATAATGGCAGTACAAATAACAACATCATTAAATTAATGCTTTTTAACAAATCACAGGAAATAGACAATATCTAATTTTATTTTAAATTAAATAAAGCTACTCTGCCTCACATTCTTCCCTAAATGCCCCCCACCTCTCTCTCTCTCATCCCTTCTGCTGCATAATGCATTTTTAAAGCCCCTGTGTACTAATGGATAGACGTGATATTCATAAGGTCATGGATTAATTTCTATTGTGCATGATTCGGGTCTGAGATCTTTGAAATATGAATCATTCATCTTCTGTATGGATCAAAGATTCAAAGATCCACACCTAATGTCTGGGGCTGTGTTCAGATGTGCTGGTGTCATCATGTAATTCAAAAGGACTATTTATTTTATGCTGATTGAAACAAAGACCATCTAAAAGAAAGCAAAAGGAAAATGAGAGCGAGTAGACAAGGATGAGATGCAGAAGAGAAACTAAGTAACAGGTGTGAGACCGTAATGAAAGCTGAGAAACAGCCAAGAGCTGCAATGTAATTAGTGTGCGTGTGTGTGTGTGTGTGTGTGTGTGTGTGTGTGTGTGTGTGTGTGTGTGTGTGTGTGTGTAGGGAGGGCATCTCAGAGGGCTTCGGCGAGGCAGGAAAACTTGAACTGCTTGTTTATGAACATAACATTGATTCCTGAGACATTGGACAAAACATCCCACAAATTTACATACCATTAGTTCAAACGGATAAATAGCAACATTTCAAGTCAAATTAATTAGAGATGACCACCACAATGCAACATAAATAATTGTATTTCCTCTTTGTATTAATAATAACATTACATTATCACCAACCTGTCCTTAGACTATAACTCAATACATCATAGAGGTTACAATATATAATATAGGTTACAGCATATAGTTGACACTCACAATTTGGAGAAAATTCAGAGAAATATGATAGATTACACACACACACACACACACACACACACACACACACACACACACACACACACACACACACATATGCACACACACACTAATGTGGTTTGGTGTTGGGTTGTAACAGGATTAGAGCTGGGCAGATTGTGTGTGAGTGCTCATACTCTTCATTTGTCCTGAGGGAACCACAGATAGACACACAGACCAAATATAACAGCACATGAAATTGATCAATTTACCCTTTTCTGGGAGATATCATGGAAATGCATGAGTTTATCAATATATATGGGCCATTTTTCTGTGAGTTACAAATTAAGGTTGTTTACTGGCACTGATGACACCATAAGGAACCTGTAACATCCGTGGAATCTTTCCATTGATTGAAAAAAGGTTCAGATTATAAACATTTTAAGAATTAAGAATTGTTCACTTAAAATTGTTATTTGGGGATCTGTATATATATATATATATATATATATATATACACACACACACATTTTTGCCTCTTGTTCAAATGAGCTAAAGTGATATTTTGTACCAATGTCATCTTGTTGTGCACACTTAATATACTTAACATTAAAATTTCATTAATTTATGTAAAATCTACATTAATAATTTTTGTTGACATAACTAACTGGGCTGGATCTGTGGTTCCCATCATGCTTCGCGAGGGACTTGCACTAGGAGAGTAAATTTAGTGATTAAGGACAAGTTTTACTAACAGCTTGCTCCAGCGCAAACCATCTTTTGGCGTTAAGATAGTAGGCTACTGTCAGATTTTACTGAATATGTGCAGTGAAGAATTTGCACAATTCAACAGTTATTTTTGCGCCTGACTTTATTGAGTATGCATTTATAGGAGTTTCCCTTTCAAATGCAAAATGTATTTTAATAGCTATTTTTAGCTGTAAGCAGCTTGTTTTGATAACAGCCGTCTGCTCTCTGTAGCTTTCACGGTGCTTTGATATCATACAACGATCGTTCTGTGTGCGCAGTGCCGGTGCATTAAATTACATTATACAATGTTTTTTTAATTGTGACTGTCTGTATATTAAGTGTATCATTCAACTTTTTCCCATGGTCTAGTGTTAAAAACAAAAAACTAAAATCGCAACACAGCAATATAGAATCGCAATCCTTGTAGAATTTAAAAATCGCAATACATATCGTATCAGCACCCAAGTATAGTGATAGTAACGAATCGGGAGATATGTGTATCATCCCATCCCTAACCTCTACTGTGTTGCAGGACTGTGTTTAACTGTGTGTTTGTGATGAACTTGTTTTTAAGCTGCTGTTATTTAAATGGTTAGGGTTAATATCACCTTGTTCTGTCACCTTTTTGGTCTGTACTGCAACAGCAGTGACCCACTGAAGGTGGTGACTGGGAACTAACACCATTTTTATCCCACTTGAAAGAAACTAATAACTTTCTTCTCCGCCTTTTTGTTTATAGGTACTTCTTGGGCATCAATCCAGAGACCGGCACAAGCACAAAGAGGCAGAGAGGACATATCAACCAGCAAGTCTGTACACTGATCAGGAAACTCATTGACTTTGAATGGATCTAGTGCGTAAGCAATGTTCCAGCACCAGAACGGACAAACCAAACTCTGGCTTTGTCTTAAGCTAGATGTGGTCATGCAGTAAGGTGCGCATTAAAAATCTTTAAAAAAGCACATTACTGGCTACTGAAGTGCACATTACTGACTACTGATTAAAAAAAGCATATTACAGATTCTATTTCCGGCTTTGCTACCGTTCGGACGCTCTTGCTATTGCTCTGCGCTTTGCTCCCTATTTTTGTTCTTTTCTCAGATCTTTCTAAGATTTTTACTTCAGCTGATCAGCACAGTGCTCAAACAACACATTTTTTGGAAAAAAAAGGACTCTTTGCCTCCCACTGCCAGCAGTTTACATTCCGGAGACCGATAAATACAGCTGTCTACATTCAAACAGATGAGAGAAAATGCCTAATTGCTGCACGAACTGCCACAAACTTCTATAAAGGATTGTGGTTCTTGAAACAAAGTTATTTGCTGGACTTCCAAAACAGACGCAACATACAGCAGATGGTCACCACGGACCCCCTCAGCATACAGCCGGTGAGTCCTGTGAATCTAGTGAATCTCAACAGTTTATACCAAGTGTAGAGGAACAAGCCGAAACTGATCGACGGACTAATCGATGGCACAAACAGGGAGCGAGACCCAAAGGCTCTCGAGACACCAGATTGTCACGAGTATCTCGTATTGCTGCTGTAGCATCCTCTACCCCAGATACGGCTATAACAAGACTTGTAAGCACTGGTATTCTACAACCCCCTATACATCTTGAGAACAGATTTGAAGCATTGATGAATGTGGATGAGGAATCCCAAAATATGACAAAACTCGGATCGAATCAGCCAGCAGCTAACATTGCTACTAACATGCGCTCAAGGTCGAGCAGACAGCGGCATTCAGCTCAAAGCGCAGCTGAGCCCAGGACTCTGATAGTGGGCGACTCTATTATTAGAAACGTCAGTAGCAGGACTGCTACTACCTGCTGCTTTCCTCAAGCAACCGTTTCTGATGTGAACAAGGAACTTCAGAGCATTGTGATGAAGCACAAGACTGCAAATCGAGTCATCATCCATGTGGGGAAGAATGATATTCGGAAAAGGCAATCAGAAATGCTAAAGCAAGATTTCAGTGAACTCTTTGAAACACTTCAAAGACTTGAAGTTCAGTCGTTCATCAGTGGACCACTCCCAGCAAGGGGAACTAACATGTTTTCACGGTTGCTTGGGCTGAATACATGGCTACAAAGAACCTGCAGTACAAAAGGAGTCAACTTCATCGACAACTTCAATATTTTCTGGGGACACAGACAACTGTTTAAACTGGATGGCCTCCACCCAAACAAACTTGGTGCAAGAGTGCTAAAGGACAATTTATATTTCTCCCTCCGTCATCCTTCAGTGGTGTGTGTCAATCCACTCACACAGTCACCTGGACAGAATATGAGTGACCACAGGACTTCATATCAGCTTCCGAGTCATTATGTGGTTGAAGAATCCCACAAGGATACTGATAACGCCACACAGCTGTAAGACTGGTGCCAATGTGTCTGGGCCCCCCCTTCTAGAGGACAAAAGGCCCTCTTGGGAATCCACAAAACTGTCCCTTGCATACGTCATCCAGGACGCAGCACACTGGGGGGTTCACACCCTGTACTGACGGTCTACACGATGGGCCTGGTACAGACATCATTTCCCCCTCCCCTCATCACCTCAAATTCACTGAAAAATCCATGCAATGTAATATGTACAAATAAGTAACCATACATGTTTGATATCTTTTGAAATGTCTCAGTGCGCCTGGTAAAATGGTCTCATTCTCCCAATCATAATGAAAAGCTAAAAGAAGTTCTAAAATCTGAGAAGTATAGTGTACAGCCTGGGAACGTACCCTCCCCCTGATCCCCTACTCAAAACATCTCCTGTATGTAAATAAGTATTCCCGGCCACAGGATCTCCAGAAGCCATTTGGTTGCAAAATTCTAAAGACTAATTATAATGACAAGATACCACCTGGGTACCCACCTGGGTGGGTCTATTGAATTATCTGGGTATATAAGGGAAAGGGACACAAACATCTGGGAATCAGTAAGCTGATTGCCCGCACATGTCACTTGTGTGTAGTTTTTCATTGCAGGTAGTAATTTCTACAAATTCTTCAATTCCTGAATTATTGTTATGTTATGGTTAACCATTGATTCTATTCTTGTAACATTGGAGCTTTGAATTATTGTTTTGATTACCTGGTCAATAAATTGTAACGTTTGATTCTATTCTAACTGCCTCTGAAGATTGCTTTCTCTCTACTAGATTAGTGGATTCGTATATTTCCGCAAGCCTGCGTCAGTTTTAGCGACGGCTAATATCCGGCATCTTTTAAGTGTGCTTGGGTGTAGGGACGGGCTAATTCCGTTCAGTGACGGTGAGCGCCGTCTGATCAGACTGAATTCGGGTACGTCCACACCTCTGACTTTGATTTAATGTTACTTTAAACAAAGATTTGGCCAACCCAAAGCTATTACGAGTGTAGTATATTGATCTGCTAACATATCTGATAGTGGCCAAAACCCTTTACTGAAGTAAACGATTGAACTCGAGTTCTGAGGGTGCCCCATGAGGGTTATTCGATGTCTCTGATTGTGTACGTGTGAATTTACGGCAAATCTTAGATACGTAATCATAATTTACCTCTGACTGATGACCGGGCCTGACGAGATTGTGTCCGTGAGACCTGTGGAAAACAGGACCTCTGAGCGATATAGTTTCCCTATATCTGAGCGGGGAAAGTATTAAAAAGAGCTGATAAGAATAACCGATCATTCGTTCATATTTTAATGATGCACAGATATCATTAAAACCCTTTTCATTTTATGGAGTCAGATGAAATAACGAGACAAAATATATAATAAGAAAAAGTGTTCCATTTTAATGTTCTTGTTGTGTCGTGAAAAGGAAAGACTGTAACACGCAAAGCCCTTCACCCGCGGAACGACTGCCGCCATTGGGTCGAATCGAGGCGGGCCTTACAGTGGTGACCCCGACGACGTGATTCTCGCAAAGACGAGAACGTGATTCTCGCAGAGACTAATACGTCATTCCAGCTGCGACAGCCGCGACATTCAACTTGAATTCTCCTTGGGACATGAGGTTTGAACTCCTTCTCACCCATATCCAGCTGCTGTGGTAAGTATATTTTCTTTGCCTCTTAGAAGTTGAGGGAAATATTGTTTACACCATATAGACACATTTGTAGTACGGGTCGGAATACCCATTTTTGAGACCGGAACCGAAAAACCCGGTGGTAATAAGAATTAGACTGAAACATGTCTTTTCAGGGAAAGCACAGCAGCAGAGCAGATGAGGAGATAATGGATATTTTAGGACTACAATTACAAAAACTCCTTGTTCGGTTAAGCAACAAGGGATTCAATTTGAAGTGGAACAACAACGAAATAATATCCTGGTATTCTGCCGCGGGTGCAAAACTAAAATCAAAATCAAAATACAAGAAAATTCCCGCTGCAATTGTTTATTTACTTCGCCGCAACGACCTCGCCACCATAACCGAGAACGAAAAAACAATAGCAAATATCAAAGAAATCGAAAGAGTGCGATCTGACGAATTACAAAAGTTAAGAAAACAAGTCGAAATGTTTGCATACGAGCAACAGGGGTGGGCCAGACAACGCGAAGAAATGGCCACCAAAGTTGATCAAGTTCAAGGGAAACTAATTACATATAGTAATTACATATCTGCGCTCGAAGATTGTTGCGATAAAACAGGTTTTCCAGTTGCCGCAGTTAAACAAGCAGCACTGGATGAAACCGAGTTAGAGACTCACACTGAAAGCGAAGACGATGATACTGCGTTAGCGTGTAACATTAGGCCACACAGAGAAATTCGTAACCGAGCTCTTGTGAGCCTGTGGCCAGAAAAACCAAGCCTGCGAAGCCTGGTAAAGACTCGAGCAAAATCAAACGACTCACCAAAGAAAGCAGTTAAAATCGCAGTATTAAAAACCATGAAAAATGCGGATGATGAAATCACAACAATCAGCCGCCCATTAACATGCGAAGAATGCTCTAGGCACAAACAAGTCGTAGGAATTATGCCGAGAAAAGGGCCTTTTCAACCCTACTGGGAAGCATTGATGCTACAGGCTAATGTTTACAAACTAGAGATTAGAGACGTATGGCAAATAGCCCTTCTCACTATCCCTGAGGAACTCAGACCAAAACTAAACACAGAAATGAAATCCGGCAACATAATGAACAGAGTAAATGACGAAACCGACGAAGGGATTTACGAACGTCTAAAACAGGCATTATTAGACATGAGGGGACCGTCACATGCAGACTGGAGCAAAATATTAGAAGTCAAACAAGCAGGTAATGAGTCATTTGAAACGTACGCTGAACGGTTATGGGTAACATACAGAGAACACTCAGGCCTTGAAAACGCAGACCGCAACCATGACGCATTACTGCAGCTTGTTAAAAACAATGCCGGCATCCCCGTTCAAAAGGCGTTATCAAATGGCGTCGACCCAGCCGAAAACACGTTCAGAGCAATAGTAGACTGGGGTTCAAGAATAGAAAACAGATGGCGATTAAAACCCCGCAGCGTTGCGTCCGCACAATGGCTAACAGAAGGGAACAGCACAGATAAATTTAGCCAAAGATCTCCAAATAAAATGATATGCCATTATTGCAGAAAGACTAACCATGTAATGCGAGATTGTCAAAAAAGAGAAAAAGATTTAAAAGAACAAGCGAAGCATTACCAAAAAACGCCCTCTAGCGACGACTCTGAGCTGTTGAAACAATTCGCAAATTTCATGAATGAGTTTAAAAAACAAAACGGCCAAAATGGCGCGGCCCACAACGCGAGCGGAACGACTGAAAAATACAGTCACCAATAGGGATACGTGGCCTCCATTGCCATAGGGAGCATAATTAAGAGTGGAAACCGAATCAAAATAAGGGCTAATTTAGGAGGCCAGTTAGCCAACGTACTTATTGATTCTGGCGCAGCGTGCTCCTGTACAAACATTCCATTACCTTTAACCAACGAAACGATTCCGATCCAAGGCATCGGCGATACGATAATGATTGCGACAAAAACACAGCCAGTTCAACTTGATTTAGGCGTGACAGTATTGGAAGAATCCCTCTGGTATTTACCTAACAACAGTGAAGGGACTGTGCTGGGAATTGACATAATGCGAAAGTATGGCTTTGTAATTCACTGCTTTGAAAAGCAAATTGAGCTAAAAACAGAGAAAACAGTAAAACAGTGCCTACCAAAAAAAATAATGAGCGTTATGTCCATATCCACCCCAGATCCTATTCAACAGATGGTAAACAAACACGATAGCATTTGGGCTACACATGAACATGACTGCGGCCTCATTGACTTTGTTGTGTGTATTGAAGGGGAGCCCCCTCCCCCACAAAAACAATACCGCATCAAACCAGAGGCAGAGTCAGCCGTTCATGAAATTGTACACCAACTTGAAACCAGAGGTATAGTCCGACGATGTAGTTCGACCACAAATTCTCCATGCTTAACAGTACCAAAATCGAACGGTAAATGGCGTCTTTGTATTGATTTGCTAATCAAACTATCCGAAAACACATCTGCGCAAGAAGCTGAACTTATTGCATTACTTGAAGCAATCAGATCACATCACGAGCCGCTGTGTGTATACACAGATAGTCGATACGCATTTGGTACAGTCCATGATTTCATGGCACAGTGGCAGTTGAGAAAATTCCTCACGTCTGCCGGAACGCCGATCAAACATTTTAACACCATAACTTCGATTTGGCAGGAGATTAGAACACGCGATTCCTCACTCTCCGTCGTTAAAGTGCGTGCGCACATCATCAAAAATCCAGATGAAAACGAAAAAAAACAACAACATCGCAGATCAATTAGCCAAATTAGCAGCACAAAAGGGAGATGAATGGAAGCCTGACAGACTGGTTGTTCCTGCCGTGAGTGCGATTCAAACTATTCCTATTGATTTAAAACAGTACCAACAAGAACTATGGAGTTCTGATGGAGAGCTGACACCGCACCTGCAGCAGGACCAACTAGTCAAGGTCACTGAAGGCATGATTTTAAGAGACGATAAATACATTGTTCCAGAAGCCCTACAGAAACCAGTGATAAAGTTGTACCACGATTATGCACACGTATCAGCCCCCAAAACACAACAGCTGATCCAAAAGAACTTCTGGTGGCCACAAATGGCATCAGACATTCAAAGATGGTGTGACACATGCATCGTATGTGCCACCATTAACCAAGGCAAGCCTGGCCGTACAAAACTGTGTAGACCAGAGCCACCCAAGGGACCTTGGGAGTTATTCCAATTGAATTTCATAAGCCCACTACCTAGTGCCAAAGGGGGATATCGTTATTGCCTTGTGATAACTGACAAATTTTCCAAATGGGTCGAAGCAATCCCCACCCGCAATAACAGTGCAAACACAGTGGCACGAGTAGTAGCGAACCAAATCCTCCCACTTTGGGGAGCACCAATCCAAATTGAATCTGACCAGGGCACACACTTCACAGGTCAGGTGATGAAACAAATATGCCAGATGCTGAACATCAAACAAAGGTTTCACATACCGTATCGACCACAAAGCTCAGGCATGGTGGAACGTGCCAACCGCACAATAAAAGAAAGCATATCAAAACAGGTAGCACAACACAAAAACCAATGGATTGATGCCCTACCCACAGTCCTAACAATACTGCGGGCAACTCCTTCAAAAGCCACAGGTATCAGTCCATTTGAACTCATGACTGGAAGAGTCATGAAGCTGCCCATAGACCCAGAAATTGCCCCAGCAGACCTGGGGCCCCTCGTGGTTGCAACTCAACAGTCTGTGCTCAAGCAATTACGAGAGAGGTTGGAAGTGCTACATGCACGCGCTGCTCTGAAACAACAGCAATCAGACTTAACGAATGATACACAATTCAACCCAACCTCTGAGGTGATATTCTCAGAAGGAGACATGGTAATGGTAAGCGTTTTTGTGAAGCAAGGTGCATTCACACCCCGATGGCACGGCCCATACGAAGTTAAAGCTATATGCAACAGCTGTGTGGCCACAACTGTAAAAGGGAAACTGCGATGGTACCACATGTCTCAGTGCAAATCATTCAAAAGTACAAAAATACAATAAATAAATGTCACTGTCTTCTCCTCTTGTCTTCCAGGTCGACTGCAGCGATCCCATGGAGACCAGATGAAAGGAAAGTGTCTGGGCCCACGTGCATCAGACTGGGCCAAAGGATTTCACTCACACACAACCTGAAATGTGGGAGGTGGGTATGGAAATACTCCAAGGGGCCATCCACACAAAAAATCACAGTCACACCAAAAGAGACAGTTACATGGCCTCCCGGATTAGTACCGGATCCAAATTGCACACCACAAATTTGTTGTAGTTCAGGTAACACCCACCCACCTACAAGAAACATTTCAGGACACACTCAAGCACCAAGATTCATGCACAACCTCACTGCCTGGTATCAACTTAAAATAGATCCAGGCGACACAATAGGTAACATGTACACACTACACGAAAACAATAACAATGGAATAGACCCAAAATTATGTTACTATGTTAAAAATTTGGAACCTGCAACATATAGGTGCACACATACAGAAACACATAATGACACACATATGAGATTCACCGAGTTAATGTACGATCTCACGTCGTACACACCTAACGAGCCAAAACCAAAAACTTTTGTCTGGACCAACCGAAAGGAAGGAATGTATTGTGTCGGGGAATGTTCGCATAGCATAGACAATTTCACCAATCCACACAACTGTTCATGGACTGTTAAGTACTGTTTTAATTTGACCACCTGTGGATACACTAAACCCAAAAAGTGTCCAGAATTGCACCCAATTCCTCCGGGTGGACTGATTAGGGGAAACATCAACAAGACTTTATTACATGATGTAAATTTGGTAATGACACATGTAACTTATAACATTTCCAATATACTCTCTGCCTATACAAAACATTGTAATACTAATGATGAGTCGTATGCTACAGTCACGAATCGATGATTTAATTTCTGATTACAAAGACAGACTTGCCGTCCAAATTCCACCTGCTCGCTCAAAAAGAGACCTGCTCAGCAGTATAGCCGGCCTGTTCGGATCAATTAATTCAGCAGCCAACACTTATAAAATAACCAAACAATCTCAATTCTCCACATGGTTGACAGATCAAATGGCCACTGGTTTCCAACACATCACCAATAGCAATGATAATATTATCAAAGCGGTTCGTTCCGAGGCGCAGGCGCTTCTAACGATCAGCCACACATTGTTCAATCAGACCCGTACCATCGAACGTGACTTAGCCTGCAGATCATATGCACAAGATTTATTCACTGCAACAAGACAGGAAATTTTAGATCTTCGTCTTCTCAAGACCCCGAGACATGTTTTGAATGATTTAATTGAGGTTTTAGATTTACATAGATGGTTCTCTTCGGAAAAAATTAAAAATGTAAAGTATTCAGAATTATTATCCACAATTATGATGTATACTGGAAACGAATGTATTGGTTGTATTGGATTTTTTGCCACTTTTCCTTTAATCCACCCAGATCAAGTTTATCCAAATTCCACTAATATTCGATCCATTGGCATGGTAGTTAAAGATCAGGTAATTAAATGGGATCACTTCACTGGATATATGACGTTGAAGGGTACTGAGACCTTATTTACCAGTCGCACTTGTTGTCATGAAACTCACAATTATGTTGTCTGTACATGTAACACATTACAACCTTTCTCTCCCAATGATAGCAAACTCATAAGTGTTGAATCTTTGCATGGCCATTCAAATGCTATTCAGGTGTCTCATACACAGTGGTGTGTCATCAGTGAGATGAATTCGTTCACATATGGAGGACTGACCTGTCCTGCTGATCACTCATTTTGTCTGGAAGTGACAGAGGACTTCTCTATGGGCCAGATCGACATCCTCGGAAGGATGCCAAAGGACGCAGAGGTCTCCCCATGGTGGGACGACACTTTTTATGAACACGGAACACAAGCCTTGATCGACACGATGGACCTGGTACAGAACGTCATCCTCCAAACAGAGTACCACCTTTCTCAAGCGCAGGTAGAGACAAACTTGGCGCGAAAGACTGCACAGATTCTGTCTAGCTCATCCACCCGATCGGCACAGACCGCATATACCTGGTGGGACTGGGTACTTCGAGGTTGCGCAGTTGGAAGCACACTCATCTTCTCCTTCACGCTCTTCCAATGTTGCTATTTCCGACACCTCATCAGATCAGTAAAAGCATCCACCAACACTATCCTAACCCTCAGCCCCTTAAGACTACCCACCTTACAACGACTGAAGTGACACTGCAGGGAAGCCTGTGAGTGGCCCAAACAGTGCCAAAGGGAGGAAACTGTAAGACTGGTGCCAATGTGTCTGGGCCCCCCCTTCTAGAGGACAAAAGGCCCCCTTGGGAATCCACAAAACTGTCCCTTGCATACGTCATCCAGGACGCAGCACACTGGGGGGTTCACACCCTGTACTGACGGTCTACACGATGGGCCTGGTACAGACATCATTTCCCCCTCCCCTCATCACCTCAAATTCACTGAAAAATCCATGCAATGTAATATGTACAAATAAGTAACCATACATGTTTGATATCTTTTGAAATGTCTCAGTGCGCCTGGTAAAATGGTCTCATTCTCCCAATCATAATGAAAAGCTAAAAGAAGTTCTAAAATCTGAGAAGTATAGTGTACAGCCTGGGAACGTACCCTCCCCCTGATCCCCTACTCAAAACATCTCCTGTATGTAAATAAGTATTCCCGGCCACAGGATCTCCAGAAGCCATTTGGTTGCAAAATTCTAAAGACTAATTATAATGACAAGATACCACCTGGGTACCCACCTGGGTGGGTCTATTGAATTATCTGGGTATATAAGGGAAAGGGACACAAACATCTGGGAATCAGTAAGCTGATTGCCCGCACATGTCACTTGTGTGTAGTTTTTCATTGCCAGGTAGTAATTTCTACAAATTCTTCAATTCCTGAATTATTGTTATGTTATGGTTAACCATTGATTCTATTCTTGTAACATTGGAGCTTTGAATTATTGTTTTGATTACCTGGTCAATAAATTGTAACGTTTGATTCTATTCTAACTGCCTCTGAAGATTGCTTTCTCTCTACTAGATTAGTGGATTCGTATATTTCCGCAAGCCTGCGTCAGTTTTAGCGACGGCTAATATCCGGCATCTTTTAAGTGTGCTTGGGTGTAGGGACGGGCTAATTCCGTTCAGTGACGGTGAGCGCCGTCTGATCAGACTGAATTCGGGTACGTCCACACCTCTGACTTTGATTTAATGTTACTTTAAACAAAGATTTGGCCAACCCAAAGCTATTACGAGTGTAGTATATTGATCTGCTAACATATCTGATAGTGGCCAAAACCCTTTACTGAAGTAAACGATTGAACTCGAGTTCTGAGGGTGCCCCATGAGGGTTATTCGATGTCTCTGATTGTGTACGTGTGAATTTACGGCAAATCTTAGATACGTAATCATAATTTACCTCTGACTGATGACCGGGCCTGACGAGATTGTGTCCGTGAGACCTGTGGAAAACAGGACCTCTGAGCGATATAGTTTCCCTATATCTGAGCGGGGAAAGTATTAAAAAGAGCTGATAAGAATAACCGATCATTCGTTCATATTTTAATGATGCACAGATATCATTAAAACCCTTTTCATTTTATGGAGTCAGATGAAATAACGAGACAAAATATATAATAAGAAAAAGTGTTCCATTTTAATGTTCTTGTTGTGTCGTGAAAAGGAAAGACTGTAACACGCAAAGCCCTTCACCCGCGGAACGACTGCCGCCATTGGGTCGAATCGAGGCGGGCCTTACACAGCCAAAACAACCACTGCTCATGGACATCCCGGCTGAGCCCTGCCCACAGAGCTCATCACATGCAGACTGTGACGTATCACAACAGCTCCAAGACTCAGCACCCAAGGACAACTTTCTGGAAAACAGCCTGGGATGCCAGGACAACACATTACAGTCACCGGAAACATCAGAGCTAGAGCCCCGCTCACCAGACACACTATCCCTCTCTCCAGCACCTGGACAGAATATGCCCCGCTCACCAGACACACTATCCCTCTCTCCAGCATCTCCACTTCTAAGCTTTTCACAGAAAATGGAGGAATTGGTGTATGCTGGGACCAAACTCTCTGCAAGCCCGCAGATATCAACTAAAAAACGGCGGGCCCCCCAACCACCAAAGACTGCATGCTCAGCTCTCCCGCCTCCTCCTGTGAGAGCTCTCCGACCGCTGCCACAACGCAAGGGCCCAAACCCTCCTCCATCTGCTGTAGGTGAACCAAAAACAACTGATAACAGCTCTCAGTGATATGTGTCGGGTCCCCGCTATATTAGCAGCAACATTCACAAACGTTTACAAAACAAGCGGGAACCCAGTGTGCCTGTAGCCTTCTCTATTTCTGTTTTATCACGTGATAGAAGGTCTAAGGCCTTCAAAAGGCGTACAGCTGACCCATCTAATCTGCGGCCTGTTATGCATCAGTCTAAGATTGCTGTAGAGACAAAATGTAATTCCATCAAGTTAGCATTTTTAAACACTCGCTCACTAAAAAAGAAATCATTTGTGATTAATGATTTAATAACCACAAACAACCTGGATTTTATGTTTCTAATTGAAACATGGCTAGAAGACAACTGCAGTGCAACAGTCCTCACTGAAACAGCCCCTCCTAACTTTAATTGTATAAGTGTCTGCAGGACTGTTAGGAGAGGTGGAGGTGTAGCTGCTCTGTTTAAAGATGTTCATCAATGCAAGCAAGTGTCATTTGGTCAGTACTTGTCTTTTGAATATCTAGGTATTGTGCTGAAAGGTGCTGGAATCAATGATTTCCTCAGAGTTTGACTGTTTTGCTATTGCAGGGGATTTTAATATTCACATAGATAATGCTGAAATCAAAACTACAAAATAAATTATAACTGTTTTAAACACTTTTGACCTGATTCAGCATGTGCACGGACCGACACACAATCGTGGACACACTTTAGATTTACTCATCAGTAGAGGTCTAAACATTTCATCCATTGTCATTAAGGATGTAGCTCTGTCTGATCACTTCTGTATTTTCTTTGATATATTGATCTCTGTCACCACTGAATCTAGATCTGTCTCTGTCAGAAAGAGATGCATTAATGAGAACACTAGTGTGCTATTTATGAAGGCAATATCTTTAACACCAAGCATTTCTGCAGACTCTGTTGATCTTCTCCTGGATTCATTTGACTCAAAAGTTAAGAATGTTATTGATGATATTGCACCGATAAAGGTCAGCAAGAAGAATGGCAGACAAAAATCATTTTGGAGAAAATCAACAGCAGTTCAGAATATGAAAAGACAATGCAGAAAAGCTGAGCGGATGTGGCGGAAGACGAAACTTGAAATACACTATAGCATCTATAAAGACAGCCTTCATGCTTTCAATTTGGAACTAGCCACAGCTAGACAGACCTTCTTCTCAAACCTTATAAACAGTAATTTAAACAACACTCGCACTCTTTTTGCTACTGTTGAGAGACTGACAAACCCCCCAAGTCAGATTCCCAGTGAAATGCTCTCTGACAGCAAATGCAATGAGTTTGCTTCCTTCTTTTCAGAGAAGATCAGTAATATCAAGGAGATTGGCACATCTTCCTGTAATACAGAGGTCACACAGATTCGACAGCAATCTCAAAAAGAAGTGACTATGTCTGTTTTTAAAAAAATTGATAGCAAAATTTTGGAAGAAATAGTACAGCATTTTAAATCGTCAACCTGCTATCTTGACACACTTCCCACATCTTTTTCAAAAGTGTGCTTAACTGTTTAGAAGCAGATCTCTTAGAAGTGGTGAACACCTCACTTCTTTCTGGGACTTTTCCAAACTCCCTGAAAACTGCAGTTGTTAAGCCCCTTCTGAAAAAGCGCAATCTTGATAACACCGTGTTGAGCAACTATAGACCAATATCAAATCTTCCTTTCATAGGTAAGATTATTGAAAAGGTAGTTTTTAATCAGCTGAACAACTACTTAAACTCAAATGGATACCTGGATAATTTTCAATCTGGTTTCCGCGTGCATCACAGCACAGAGACAGCACTCATTAAGATAATAAATGATATTCGCTTTAATTCTGATTCTGGCAAAATATCAGTGCTGGTACTACTAGATCTTAGTGCTGCGTTTGACACTGTCGACCATAACATACTTCTAGAGAGACTGGAAAACTGGGTCAGGCTTTCTGGGATGGCACTCAAATGGTTCAGGTCATACTTAGAAGGGAGAGGTTATTATGTGAGTATAGGAGAGCATAAGTCTAAGTGGACGTCCATGACATGTGGAGTCCCACAAGGCTCAATTCTTGCACCGCTCTTGTTTAGCCTGTATATGCTCCCACTAAGTCAGATAATGAGGAAGAACCAAATTGCCTATCACAGCTATGCTGATGATACCCAGATCTACCTAGCCTTATCTCCAAATGATTATAGCCCCATTGACTCCCTCTGCCAATGCATTGATGAAATTAACAGTTGGATGTGCCAAAACTTTCTTCAGTTAAACAAGGAGAAAACTGAAGTCATTGCATTTGGAAACAAAGATGAAGTTCTCAAGGTGAATGCATACCTTGACTCTAGGGGTCAAACAACTAAAAATCAAGTCAGAAATCTTGGGGTGATTCTGGAGACAGACCTTAGTTTTAGTAGTCATGTCAAAGCAGTAACTAAATCAGCATACTATCATCTCAAAAACATTGCAAGAATTAGATGTTTTGTTTCCAGTCAAGACTTGGAGAAACTTGTTCATGCCTTTATCACCAGCAGGGTGGATTATTGTAATGGTCTCCTCACCGGCCTTCCAAAGAAGACCATTAGACAGCTGCAGCTCATCCAGAACGCTGCTGCCAGGATTCTGACTAGAACCAGAAAATCTGAGCATATCACACCAGTCCTCAGGTCCTTACACTGGCTTCCAGTTACATTTAGGATCGATTTTAAAGTACTTTTACTCGTTTATAAGTCACTCAATGGTCTAGGACCTAAATATATGTCAGATATGCTCACTGAATATAAACCTAACAGACCACTCAGATCATTAGGATCGAGTCAGTTAGAAATACCAAGGGTTCACACAAAACAAGGGGAGTCCGCTTTTAGCTATTATGCCGCCCGCAGCTGGAACCAGCTTCCAGAAGAGATCAGATGTGCTAAAACATTAGCAACATTTAAATCCAGTCTCAAAACTCATCTATTTAGCTGTGCATTTGTTGAATGAGCGCTGTGCTACGTCCGAACTGACTGCATTGTATTTTATGTATAATCATTTTCTATTTAACTGTTTTAAATCTCATTTTAAATCAATTTCTATATCATTTTAAAACTCCTTGTTTTATTATTTTTAACTTCTTGTTTTTATTGCTGTGAATGATTATTTCACATTCTTTTATGTAAAGCACTTTGAATTACCAATGTGTATGAAATGTGCTATACAAATAAACTTGCCTTGCCTTGCCTTGCCTTGGTTACTGATTTGCATTACTATTACAGTTTACACTGTAATTCTACAGCAGAATACTACTAAATTGAAGTACCTGATGGCATTTACTGTAACTTCACAGCTAAATACAGTAATTCTACTGGAGCATACTGCTAAATCACAGTATGGAATAACTACTGTGAGGTCACAGTATACAGCTGTCATTTCACAATTATTTACTTTAAAAATTATAGTAACTTACCGTGAAATTATTGTAAATAATTTACAGTAATTTACTGTGACTTTACATACAGTAGTTTAGTGTGAAAGTAATGCAACTAGTAGCCAGTAATTTACGGGCAATTTTTTTAAAAGTGTAAGCCTTCTTTTGTTCTGCAGACGTTTTCCTTTTTTATTTTTTATCCGCCATCTCTATCTTTCTGTCGTCGCTCGGCTCAGATAATGTCCGTCCTGTGCACTGAGTGCTCGCTCCTCTCCATCATGAGTAGACACGCCCCTTACTGCTGATTGGCTACAAGTTTGTTTTGGTACATGGCCCGAGGATTTTTCTACACTTCTTGTTTTATTTGGAAACAATACATTATCCTAACATATCATTTGCCAAGGCATGTTATTTTTAATTTGCTTCAGGAAATAAAAGACGAATTGGAACCCCCAACTAGGAGTCACGCAATTCGAGGTCTATCAAAACTTCATGCAGCCCTTCATTTTTGGCAATTTTGCGCTGCGCTTGGTATATTACGTTGGTCGATATGTAAACGAGGTGTTGTGCCAGTGTTCTTTAATTTGCTCGTTGTTAGTAAACCACCCTCACAGAAATTTCCACGCCCATCGACGCTGTTTTGGAATTGCGCTCTCGCACTAATTTGTCCTGTTTAGTAAAAGTGTTATTTTTATGGATTTTTCAGTAAAGGAAATAACATGTTAGTGTCTAATGTTCAGTTATGTTGGACAGTTAAGAGGACTTATTTTTTTTATTTGATCCCACTCAAGGAAATGTATTTTGACAAACATAATAAAGTTGAACATACTTCATTAAATGTATTTATTGACTTAAACCAAACTACCTGTATATTGAATAAACTAAATTATAATTAAGATTAAAAACTCTCTTCAATTAATTCAAGTAAAAGTAATTAAATACCCCCCGTTTTGTCCATTCATTTACATGACAACAGCATTCTGGGAGCCTGGAAATGCAAACTTTCAAAAAAACAATCTTCAAAACGACAAAAATGTGATTTTGTGAAAACAGTGACTTCACTTATAGGCAAGTGAAAGTACTTGATAACCATAATACAGCATTTTTAGATTGTTTAGCTCTGACCTGTACCCAAGCGGGTAGGTTATAATGCTGTGCCCTAAACAGATGCAAAACAGTCTGCTTTCTGAATTCATGATAAGCCTTCCTCCAGCTACAGGACCTTCTACTTAAAACCTCTTCACTGATAAGAAGCAGCAACAGTCAGTTATAACTCTGCTACAGACAAACATTTCTAGGAACGATAAGCTATATTGGAATTAAATTCTTTCAGCAGGGCTGTCATAGATAGAACTGACCCTATATATAGTTTAGGAGCTCTATAATTCATTAGGGACTAGAGGTCTTGTCCATTTAGTCTTTGTGAGCTGCCAGTCAGCTGATAATGAGCAGTAATGTAATCCAGTGCTTAGTAGAGTGTCTTAAACGGGTCATCAGATGCCCATTTTACACAAGTTGATATGATTCTTTAGGGTCTTAATTAAAAGTCTATAACATACTTAGGTTAAAATTTCTCAGTGGTAGTGTAAAAAACACCTTCTTTACCCTGTCAAAAACAGATCTGTTTTCAGCACGCTGATCTAGTCAATGTTGCTTTAAATGCTTGTGAGCTCTGTTGACTCCGCCCCTCTCTTGGAGTGACGAGCAGACCATAGATATGTGTAGATTCCCTATTCGACTGCTCCAGATACGTTGATGTGTCAGGCATCTCACATTCACCATAATAATCAATGAATAGTCAAAGATATACAAGCGTATAACTTGCTGTTGTAGACGCACACAGTTAATGCGTTTAAAGATTCGCAGACCGTTCTAAAAATGGCGAATGGCTTGCGTATCTTGGCTCATAGAAACAGTCGATAATGAGGAATCTAGGTATGTATGTATCAGTGGCGGCTGCTGGTCTTTCAAAGAGGGGAAGCTCATTTTTGGCCAACATCATAAAAATGTACCATTTATTTATACCTAAATTCTGCCCAACATTCCTTTTCAAGAAAATTTTCTAGCCTACTGTATGTATGAATGAATGAATGAATGAACAAACGATCTAAAAAAAGATATTAAACTCGAAATATGGGAATTAGGTTGAACTGAAACAAGGAATCTGGGTGAAATGTATGATGAAAATTGGCTAGCAATTTCACCAAGCAAATACCAAGAAATAGGTTGCAGCAGTTTGTCTTTCGACTACACTTCCGCGATGGGACTGAGCTCGAATAGCTTCAGTGTCAGTGACTTTTATAGTACAAAATCGCTGTCAATCAAAAGGAGATGCAGTCTTTCGACAGACCCTCCAATCATCACGCAGACGCTCGGAGTCCGGGCCAGCCCACTCCTCCATTCATCCCAGAGACGCTGAGCGTCCGTGGGCGGGACATAATCGCAGCATTATCCAATGACCGTCTTGTTTCTAAGCTCTGAAAAAAACTGTTTAAAGCAGCCCCATTGAAGTCAATGGACGCTGGGCTTCAACAGAGTAATGCACTGTACGCTACGGGAATGAATGAGAAGGAAATCGAGTCAGCCGACCTAAGTAGCTGATTCTGAACGATATTGTTTTCGTTCGAGATGAACGTGTTTAACGCATTTTTAGTCAATAAAATGTTAACATAATAGTACATATATTTGACCATTCATTTTTTGACAATTATAGGGGAAGCTGAGCTTCCCTTGCAGTCTTAAAGAAATCGCGGCTGGTATGTATATATATATGGAGCATACTAAACTTCAGCCGCAAAACTGGCTAACTAGGACATTATTAGAAAAGGCAGTTTGCAAAAATTCGTAAAAACCCTTATACTCACTTCTTCTGTAGATTAAGCTATATCATGAATGATTCGGGCGAACCTAGATGCTTTTATGTAGATCGAGGATCGGCGCATTCACTTCAAAGCAAAAGTAACGTTAATCTTCTGCATCTTCAGCAGCTCAGATGTTAGGAGTGAATGACGAGTGACGACTGCTATATTCATTATTACATCTAACAACTAAACACTCAAATCGCTTACTCGGAGACATCTTGTCTTCCCTGCACCAGAGGACAGCTCTCAGCTCACTGAGGGCGGGTCTAAGGTAAGACGGCCTTGTCAATCAACTATCGTGGGAGGAGCCTGTACAGAACTACGTCATTCTGACAGGAATCTAAGAACAGCCTGATTTGAGAAAGGAGATTTTAAAATAGGGATTTAAAAAAAAAAACACTAGTGGATTTTTATCATTATAAGATGGATGTGTACACACACTTCCAACACATTTATGTTCAAACAACTTGTAAAGTGAATATTGCATCCAATGACCACTTTAAGTAGGCCACACCCACTCCTTTCTTCTGCAGCCAATCAACTGTCAGCGGAATAATCATATCCCACAGCTGGATGATTCATCACTGTGATATTTATCAACACACAGACACATTGGGAAATGTGAACTGAGATATCAAGTGCACATTTTCCTCACAGCCAGACGAAAATGCAGTTTGATGATAAATGTTTTTGGCTATAAATTCCAATTCAATCTGGGTAATAATTTTGAAGACATTACATTTGTTTTATTTATGACTACTTTCGCCAGCTGCTGTGCTTTTAATAAAAAGTTCATCCAAAAATGAAAATTTGCTGAAAATGACCATCCAAGATTTAAATGAGTTTGTTTCTTCATCAGAACAGATTTGGAGAAATGTAGCATTACATCACTTGCTCACGAATAGATCCTCTGCAGTGAATGGGTGCCTTCAGAATGAGAATCCAAACAACTGATAAAAACATCGCAATAATCCACACCACTCCAGTCCATCAATTAATGTCTTGTGAAGTGAAAGGCCATGTGTTTGCAAGAAGAAAAACAAATCCATCATAAAATGTTTTAACTTTAAACCATTGCTTCTGGCCAAAATATGGATCCATAGTTTATAATTAATAACACTGTTGTCCTCTCAAATAAAAATTTACATATTTGTTTAGCAGTTGGAAGATGAAAATGGCTTAATGATTTGTTCTTACTTACAAACACACATTTGAATGTTGTTTTTTTCATGCTGAATATTCATTTAAAACACAAGGCAGTGCTGGGTGTCTTTTGTAAGGTTACAATTCTGTGGCGAGATTGTGAAGTTGCAGCACCTGTCTTTGCAACAGACGAGACAAAGAGAGAAAGCTAGAAGGAATATGAGCAGAATTTTAACAATGTTCTCATCATTTATTTAGTGCTTGAGGGGATGAGGCAATCATTAAATAATCCACCTGACACTCCTGCAGTGATGTGTGCGTGTGTACATCTGTCTGTCTCTTTGCCTCTCTCAGAGTACATTTACATGGAAATACATATTCAGATCATATTCTGAATATTCATGTTGATATATCTGCATGTCACCAACAATCATACTGCATTTGGAATGATATGATGGTGAATAAACAATCCAATTACTGACTGATTTGTCCAATGAGTGTTTTTGTTGATCTCTCAGCATCTGTTGGCCCGACTCTGAATAGCCAGCCAGAAAATATAATTGGCCCAAAATCCCAGTGCATGTATATTAAATATTAAATCTGGCTGTTCTGCATATTATAATCATTGAAGGTTGGCATACAAATTTCTTGAACACAGAAATAATTTATTTGTTTAAATAAATGTTGCTGCTTTGGTCAGCATGAGAGACTTTTTTTCAAAAACACTAGAGAAATCCTAATGATTTCACTTTTGACCAGTAGTGTATCAATTATTTGAGCTAATGAACTGTGTTATTAACGTCATGGTACTAGCCTTATTTTCAGAAGATGATCTTACGTGTTAAGAGAGAGAAGTGACAGAGTGACTATTCAGTGTAATATAATATTGTTTCCTAGCTCTCCTCAGGCTTAGAGTTTATCATGACTGCAGATCTGTTGGGTCAATAGTAAATGACTGTGATTTCTCTTGGGTTTTGTCAAGCCATGTCCAAACATCTCCCTCTGTCTCCATCCCTCATCTCCGTCTCTCTCGCTCTCTTTCCTCAGAGGAATACCTCTTTAATGAGCTACATTAGTGAAGTCGACAACAACAGAATGTGCACACTGTAAATTAAAAGTCTGACATTTTTCTTACAGTGATGGAGCCCACGGAAATTAAAACGCTAAAGCAACTACTATAACAGACTGATAAATCAGCACTCTGTTGGTTAGCCGACTTTGAAGTTAGCATCGCTGAAATTCAGTTGTCAGTGGATTTTAGATTTAGTGCTGTTTCCCTCAAGATGGAAAATATTCAATCTGAGATCCCGTCAAAGCCTGATCACCTCACTAAAACATGGAGCCTACTTCTACATTACGGGTATTTTTATGGGTATTTTTGCCTTTTAGTCCATGTGAGTTAGCAGTGAGTTTAACTGAAGCGGAGTTCAAATTAAATTTTAACAAATACTTGTATTTAAAATGCAGTCTTTGTAGAAACTACAAAAACCAACTAACGTTTTGATGACTCATCCTGCACTACACAGATTTTTGCCCAATCAAATGATTATAGAATAAGCAGTACTTTGATTTGCCCAAACTTCCTATCAAATGTGCATTCAAGTCATGTCAGAAAGATCACATTTATGATTTTTTTTTATTAACGCTGAAATGACTGTTTATACAATGTGCTGTGTTTTCTTGACTGCTCAAAGCACGTGGATGTGAGACACGAGATTGGCTGACGGTTGCTGAACATCTAGCATAACATTCATACCACTTATTTCACACTGTACACGTTTGGCACCACAATATTGCCAGACTTGTGTCCCCGTGTCTTGTGTTTCCACGTGTTCCCAGTGTTTCCATGCCCATTTTTTGTTTTATCCTGTTCATTATGAGCTTATTTAGTCCCAGCCATGTTTTGATTATGTTGCAGGTGTGTCTCGTTAGTTCTGTTTATTTATTGTGTGTTCTGCCCCATGTTTCCTGTCGGCTGTTATACGTCATTTGAGTGCATCAGATCTCCTGCGTTTTCCATGTTCCTGTGTTCCTTAGCATTTTGATTTATATTAAAGACGTTGTGTTGTTATTTCCCGAGTCTTCTCGCTCCTTACCCCTGGTGACCGTGACAAATATGGGTTAATAGCGCAAAATGCAGCTAATTCTGCTCCAGAGCATGATTTCATAATCCAAGGTAAGAACTGATGCTGTTTTATAGTGGAATTTTGTACTACAATTTTACAGCTGCTTATATTTTCTGATTTTTATCAGATATTATTCTATTCTGAATACCAGTAAAATGTAAAGAATTGTGCAAGCTTATTTCTGATCGCAAGATCAGAAAAAAGCCCACATACACTGGCCCATAGACCCTCGCCTCAAAAGAAATCAGGACAGAAGGGGTTGAAAGTGGACAGAAGACGGATTAAAACACCAGTGTGAACAGTAATGTGTCTCCATCTACTTGTGATACGATTGTTCCAAACACATTTTAATATCAGGTGTAAACCGGGCCAAGGATGCACTGGGGAAAAGTGTATGTTTTTCAAACTTGGAACGAATGGATGGCATGATGTTCAATGAGAATGAGAAAGAGAGATGGGCCCAATGTCAGCAGAGGTTAATTGGCTGTGAGATAAGGGTTTGATAGCTAATGGTGGGAATGCTGCTTATCCAGCTGAAGGTGGAGAAGAGTCACATACGGTGGGGGCTGGGAAAACAATATTGACAACCAAGATAAAAGGATGGACTGAGATGCGAGGTGGTTATAAATGACTGGCCAAGGGATGGGGGAAAAAGCAGCTCTGCTAGAATACCTATTTTCTGGTTTCCAGCTGGTCATTAACTGCTCAGCCAGCTACCATGTTTCAACAAATAGCTTGATCACCTTGATCTAGTATGACTGAAACAGCTACTATGATGGATTTTTGATCTTCGTTTCTTTGGGCAAAGTATTCTCTGGACAAGTGATCAAGAATTATTCTAAAAGTAGTTAAAAAAAAATCTAGAAGTTTTTTGTCAAGCCAAATGTCTTTGTGACACTTGAGATGTTGTATAATCAGTTTGGTTTCTAGTGTGGGTGTTATTTGAGATCATTGTGGAGTGGCTCTAGTGTCACTGTCATGAGAACATGTCCTCAGTGAAAGGGCACAGTGATTTTTCCTGCTGTACTCCAGCACTGACTGTCCTAAATAGGCCCCCTGAGAAAAGAAAAGTGTTCAGAATTGTATTGAATGTCCACTTGTACTTCAAATCTTAAAACTGTACTTTCAGACAATAACTTAATAATGATCAATGAAATAAAAGGCCAATAAAGAGTGTTCTTAACACACTTACAGTAGGTAGCCTTTTAAAAGTACACTTTGTACAAAAATGCTAAATGAAACATTTTACTTTATAGTTTAAAACATGATATTTTTATAATTCTTTTTTTGCTGTGCTTTAAAGTAAACTTATTTTGATTTGTTAACTAACATAACGCACATGTGAAATTATTGACTACAATTTTAACTGTAGTGTTATTCAATATAACATTTAAAGATAATATATTTTAAACGCACTAAAATGCAATACCATCATAATGAATGTGTAATTACAAATATATTTAAATACACAAACAAGGTTCAATAGATTGATTCTATTGAACCTTGTTTGCGTATTTAAATATATTAAAAAAATATATATGGTAAAGTGTTTTTCCTTTTTTACAAGGGACAGTCTAACACATGAGATAAGCGAAAGCTGCTTTATGTGAGAAGCGGAACCTGAACAGGTTGTGACTGTATGTTGCCTTGAGCAGAAAACTGTGACATGTCTTGCAATGTTACTTTTTGAGATAGTGACAACTAGCCTAGAGGAAGCATGGTATATTATAGAAAGGTACACGACACATTTAGGTACAGATATAAAGTCAAGTGCTTCTGGGGATGAGCGGTTGCTGCAAAACTTGTATTTTCATAAATCCAATTTGCATTGTTTATTAAATATTTTGGCTTTTTTGCGTTTGCAATATTGTGTGCCAAAAAATATGCAAAATAGTACGTATAGTACTTAATATATAGGCCAATCAGAGTGTTTGAGTGTCTGTATGGGGCTATTAACTAAATATATTTTACTGACAAAATATATCTCTATGAAACGGAACATTTTTAATGTTCATGCCTTGTTTAATTTTATTTTAATTGCCAATTTTTCTATTTACTTTGGCAATATTGTGTGCAAAACAAACGAGCCACCAAAATGTTACAATTAAAAATAAATAAGTGTGTGTGTGTGACCACGTGTGTTTAAGATGCCAAAGCTGAATGAACTGAATGACAAAAATAAGAAAAACACTGAATGTAAAAGATAAATGAATCACAGGTGTTAAGAAACATGGAAACATGCTGTCTTCACAGAGTTCTGCTTGTGTTTTATTCTTTCTTCCTGGCAAATGTTTTAGATGCTGCCATTTCATTTCACCTCAGACTCGGGATTAAAGCTATCTTGAGCTCTTAAATAAACATGAATCTGCCAGAAAGAGATATATACAGTATAGTCTGGTCAACAGCTTCTTATTAGATACGCAGAGCGCTTCTCCCATACGCTGCAGTTTTTTTTCCCCTGTTGTAATCTAGTTTTGCTTTCGTCTCTAGAGAGCCCAGACTCGATTAATATTCCAATGACAAATCTGCCTCAAGTAATTTTCTACATAAACCGCACAAACCACTCTTAGCGGTACAGAAATCTCTCGTCTCTCTCTTATTTTCCTCTTAACAACCCTGCTCTCCCCTTCATCCCTTGATGAGCGGTTTCATGGCGATTAGGGCTAGCGTTTACACGTCTGCATGTTGATTTAATCCAAATCAATACGGGAGCAGTGGCTGTGGATACTCTTGATCATTCCTGATAAGTGGCACCCCTGGGTGTTCTGTAACCAGATACAATTTGTGCTGAGCGTATGGAGTAAAGTAGCATTTTTTTTTGTCATTTTTCACTTTTTAAATATTTGAAGGTTGGATATGACTGCAGACATAAAACTCTCCTGCTCTCAAATTAAATGCAGTCCTATATTATGCTCATAAAAAAAATCTCTGTGAGAGATTTTCAGTCCCCTTTATGCCCTTGTATTGTCGATGAAATTAAATCAGATGAGACAACACCTGAATAGAAATGAGTTGCGCTGCAGAGCTTATTCACTGCTGTTAGATTTACTGAATTTAGCATTCATAACTGTTTTAACCCTTTAGATTTTAAACTAAACAAAGTGATCTGAATCAAGAATGAATCCAGAGTGAATGTGAAAGAGAGAAATATGAAGTAGACTAAAATAAGTGTTTGTAGTAATTTGCTTTTAAATTATGAATTGTCTTTAAGTATGCAGTGTTTCCCACATCGTTCTATTTGCTTCAGTTCACAGATGTAATAGAATGTTCCAGGAAATCCCTAATATGGAAAAAGGCATCCAGCAATCATTGTAGCTCAATAAAAATAAGATAGAAACGCTGACCAAATATGAAGACAATAAACACAGGACTGTGGCAATATAGGAAAAACGTATATTTACAATGTTATGTTAATTGACAGGTTTTATTACAGTATAGATAAGAAGCCACATCAGATCACAAAAGGAAGTCCTTTCAGGCACTCGACAGAACTTATGAAGAGAGTTTAAAGTAAAAATATGTTATTAAATGTGTATTTTGATGGACATGATCATGCATGGTTTGCATGTAAAAAGGATGTGTTACAAACAACACAAGCTGTTTTGTTTCTTAACACACCCCTGTCTAGTTAAGGACAACACATTTTGTTGCTTTTAACTCAACCAATGTGTTATTCCTGGAAATTTCTACACACGAATGTGTTATAGTTACAGAATTTGTGCCAAAACACAAAATGACAAAACGTGTTAAAATAGTCAACACACAAACACACACACACACACACACGCACACACAAAATGTGTTAAAAATGAACACATCCTTTTTGAGAAGAGAAAATGAAAGCTTTATTGCGAAACAATGTGTTTTTTAACATTGGTAAATGCACTGTGAACTAACATGAGCTACTGTATTTGTATTAACCAACATTAACAAAGATGAATACATAAATGTAATAAATGCATTGTTCATTCATGTTAATTAATGCATTAACTAATGTTAACAAATGATACTTTATTGTAAAGTGTTACCAATTCTTTATACAAATAGATGTATTTGGCACACAAAATGAGATGCCAGACAGAGACACTCTCTCATTATTTAATTAGCTACATGAAAAAGTAACAATGACATAATTCTGCCAAACATCTCCTTTTGTAAGTCATATTAGATAAGAAACAAAATAAAGTTAAGTGATAAGATGCTTTGGATGAACTATTTTATTCACAACATAATGTCTTAAAATACAGTATAGGGTTATGATAACCAAAACAGTCCTGAGCTAGATCAAGCTTTGATTTCTGTAAACCAAACTATCACTAATGAAATATTGATTTTCCCTCTAAAACAATTATTTTATAATTTGCTAGCTCCACACTGGAGAGCTGCTTTATAACAGAAAATCAAGTTGTAATTCTTAATGAAAGTGACACTGACTGTTTTTTCTTGTTTAATACGGTAAAGCTGCTTCAATTAAGGCTATCTATTGCATAAAGTACTATATAAATAAATGTGTGGCCGGACTTTACTGGAGTACGTTACTGAACCGCAGAGCTCATGCAAAAATCCACATCATTGTAATCAGATGCATTTAAAAACTATGTAAACTGCTGCTTTCACCCCACTGTCACTTTTTGTAGTGTTTATTTTGTTATTGAGAGGAAAGCGAGCAGCATATATTTACATTTTCATCCAAACACCGCTCCACAGCTTCAGGTTTGTTCAGCTGGGTTTGAAGCACTGTCTTCTCTTAAACTGCATCCAGGACGGTTGAATGTTACAACGCCACACTGGTCAAACCGCAGTATTGCAGGCTCTTACATTAGGTCCTATGAGATCAAACGACTACTCGACGACAAAATATTTGGCGACAATTTTTTATTGTTGATGTTGTCGATAATGTCGACTAATCGTTGCAGCCCTATTGAGGAGATGACAATCCCTCAAGAAGTCTGAGATCTGCGAGCGAGCGTCGCCTCGATGTGCCATCACAGAGAGGCACAAAATCACTCTCCAGAACGTTTTCATTCACCATTCCTGGCTGGTGGAATGATCTTCCCATCCTCATCTGGAATGCTGAATCCCTGACAATCTTCAAGCAACACCTGAAAACTCATCTCTTTCGTCATCACTTGACTTCATCTTAAAAAAAAACTAAAAAACCTTCGCTCTCTTTCCTTAACTTTGCTGTCGTTTTTTCCTTAACCTCTCAAACCTTCGCTCTCTTTCCTTAACTTTGCTGTTGTTTTTTCCTTAACCTCTCACTGTCTGGCTAGAATTTGCTCTGAACAATGCCTGAAACAATGTATGACAAACGCTTCCTGTGTCTGTTTGCCTCTTTATAATGTATTGCTTATTGTATTCCTCAATTGTAAGTCGCTTTGGATAAAAGTGTCTGCTAAATGAATAAATGTGGATTTAGATGATTTGCAAGTGATCAGAATCTGGAGCAGGTTACAGATCATATTTTTAGTTTTAAAATAATGGGCAAAATGAAAAAGGTTTTTTTCTATTAACTTTTTAAGCATCAAACTAGGCATAATTTGAATCAGTGGATCTTCAGAATATGCAAGTGATATGAATGTGAATGGAAGTAATTTGGAGAAGTCTAGAGATCACTATTTGTAGTAAATGAAAGGAATTTACAACCATGCAGAGCAACAAGCCTCCTACAACAACAGATTGTATAATTAAATTTTCATTCAGGCAGGTAGTCAGCCACCCACCAGAGGGGCTCAGTTCCTCTCAGTTCAGAGGAAGTGTTTGTGTTGGTCCTAGAGGGAAACATTACAGTCGCAATCACAAATGAGATCAATCTTAATAGGAAAATAATTTCACATCCTCTCCACTGTGCACATGCTCAGACACACTGCTATCTCCATTCCGATGTGGAAGTAACACACCTTGCATGCAAATATATACATATTACAGCCAGACAGAGAAGTGTGTGCCTTGCGGCTGTGTCAGATCAATACATCATTAGCTCGGTCCTCTTTCTGCAGTCCCTGTTCTTCCCTGCTTACATCAGCACTTTTACACCATCTACAGCCTCCACTCAACTGCACACATTTTCATCAAAGCTACACATTCTTTTTCATCTCCTGTGATTGATTAATACCAAGGCACTGTGTTAAAACAACACAGATGAAAACGTGAAGATGGAAAGATCAAAGAGGTGATGAGGGGAATTTAACGGAGATCAGCAAGACATGAAGAAAAATGAGAGATGTCCGTGTTAGTGCATCAAGGGATAGTGGGACAGAGAGATAGAGGGTGGACTGGAGAGTGGGGAGGAGGAGTCAAATTAACATGTAATCATGCTGCAGGCGCTCGAGGCTTCAGTGCCATGTTGACTGATGGTGCCGCACTCTGCAGAGGAATGGTCACTGTCTGGACCTACTGTGTAAACAATACATACATGAAACACCTGTATACATCTAGGGTTGCAAAATTCCGGAAATCTTCAAGACTGTAAACTTTCCATGGGAATTATCGGAAATATATGGGAATTAATGGGAATTACATTTACATTTACAATTGGGAAATACATAAAGCGATTCATCTTGAAGAGGCAAAGAGACCGAGGAAGTGCTCGTAACACCAAGTCTCAGCCATTGTTCAAATAAGTACGAGCTAGCAAGGGAAGGAGAGAAAGATAAAGAGAAAGAATAAGTTTTTTTTTTTTTTTTTTTTTTAGGATGAAGTTAAGTAGTGTCGAAAGAGATGAGTTTTCAGTTGTTGCTTGAAGGTTTACAGGGATCCAGCATTCAGGATAGGGGTGGAAAGATCTCTCCAACAGCCAGGAACGGTGAACGAGAATGTTCTGGAGAGTGATTTTGAGCCTCATTATTAATGGAAACAAACTGGAAATTTGCAAAATTGCAGGAACTGGGAACTTAAATGTAATAGAGAACAAAATCTTGCACCATAATCTTTATTAAAACAACCAGATTTAATGCAATTTTAGTTTTAATTTCTAGCCTACACATTGCTCAAACACATGCACACAGCTTACTGCAGGGCTATTGAGGCCACACCCTCTACATGCACTGTGCTTTCCTCCATAACATGAACAGATCATTTCTTAAATCCTGCACTCAAAATATCAAAATTTCCATCTTGGTAAGTATTCATATAAATTACATGAATATAAAATGAAAAAAAAAATTAACTTCCTTGTGCAATATACTGTGCAACTAAATTAGGCTATACCATACTAAAAACTATAGGTGAGATGATAATAAAATAAAAGTTTAAAAAGGACCCTACCCCCACACACAATCCCCTCTAGCCCCCTAAGAGGAGGATTCCCCTCCATTTGCTCTGAAGCACACTGGCTAAAGACTAAATCTAAGTTGTGATATTCTAAATATATTTGATCTATGGGATTTAAGTTTACCTAGTAAATACCAAAAAGTGTTTATACAGTAGCTAGACAGTTTATGAGGTATGTGTTATATAGCTCAAGCTGTGCTGCTTCTTCTGCTAGCAAGTTTTCTGGTATCAGACAGAAGTGTACTGGTCCAAAGTTTGGACACATTGCTACATTTATCAGACGCTTTTATCTAAAGCGACTTACAGTGCATTCAGACTATACATCAGTTTATGTGTGTTCACTGGGAATTGAACCCACGATCATTTGCGCTGCTAACGCAATGCTCTACCACTGAGCTACAGGAACATATTTTTTATGTTTTTAAACATTGCATATATTTTGCTCATCAAGCCTTCATTTATTTGATCAAAAATACAGAAAAAAGTGATGTTGTGCAGTATTGCTGGTATTACAATTTAAAATTATGGTTTTCTGTTGTAACATAATATAATGTATCCCTGTGATCAAAGCTGAATTTTGAACATCATTACTCCAGTCTTCAGTGCCACGTGATTCTTCAGAAATCATTCTAATATGCTGATTTATTATCAATTCTGGAAACAGTTGTGCTGCTTTTTTTTATCATTATTACCTGTGATTCTTTTTTCAGCAATATTTGATGAATAGTGAGTTTAAAGAAATAATTTTATTTAAAATATAAACCCTTTTTTAACAATACCATTCAAATGTTTGGGGTCAGCATCTTTTTTTTTAAATAAATTAATACTTTTATTCAACAAGGATGTGCTCAATTCATAAAAAGTAGTAGTAAAGACTTTTTGTTAGAACATATTTCTATTTTGAATAAACACTGTTCATAAGTTATTCATTCATCAATAAATCCTGAAAAAGCATCACAGATTCTCCCCAAAAATCTAAAAATGGCATTTTGAAAATGTGTATTAATTTGCATACATATGAGCCTATATGATCAAACAAAATTTGTATATTTATGTTTGTATATGGTACAGTTTTATAAATTTCCCAAAATTTCCAATTCATTCTCATCAATTCCCTTAAATTCCCATAAATTCCTAGTAAGTTTCAAACTTGGAATATTTCCAAAATTCCCCAGACCAACTTCCCATGGAAAGTTTCCTGAAATTTACCGGAAACTTTCCACCCTTTTGCAACCCTACATAATCACATTACAGAATGCAATACCAGGGGTCGTTTGCATAAACTTAGCCTCTATGTTAAGACTGTCTTAATCGCGAGTTTGACCAACTAGCAATTAGCAAAGGGGTAATGTCTCATTTTTGGATTTAACTAAGACTATTCTACGATTTAATGTAACTGAATTAAAAAAAATTATGGTCAGTCTTAAAGAAAAATTTACATGACTTAACTTTTAAGACTAGTCTAAATGTTTTATGCAACCGGCAGGTTGTTTCAATAAACATATCATCACTTGCATAGAGAACATTAAAGCAGTCCTTTTGTGCATTTTTACATTTTCAACTTCCTTTAGTGTGTAATGGTGCTGTTTGTGCATGAAAAAGATCTGTCAAGTTGCATTGTTCAAAGGCCACTCCAAAGGGAGTTATTCTCTATATCAGTACTAAGCACTGCTTCTTAACTCCCTGAGTTAAAACTGAGTTTTCTTCCAGGAACATACACATCACAATATCCCTCATATCTATCATGAAGATGTGACTCTTTTAAGATTACAGCATGTTAATGGATATGACAATATTAATGTATTTGGTATTGGAGGAATAGATCTGCTGCTGAATTGCTGCTGCTGTTGTAGAATATTGCTGCTGCTGCAAAGCAAGTGCAAGGACCTTCTACTGCCATTACATATGCCGATATGGTGCTGTTAGTATTTAAGATATAATGCTGCTGCTGCACATATAGCATATAATAACCCAGGGCTGCTCGATTATGACAAAAATCATAATCACGATTATTTTGGTCAATATTGTAATCCTGATTATTTAAAATGATAATTATTGGGCCATATGACCAAAACTTTATATGAAAGATTTATTTAAAGATAGTGATGTATATCAAATATATATTTTCTGTAAATAAGGTTGCTATGACATCTACATTCTAGAGACCAGAAAAATGTCACGATTCTCAATACCACAGAATACCAGAGTAACTAATATTAGTAAAAAAAAAAAAAAAAATTGGTCCTCAAAATTATTGAAAAACATTACACTGCCAGTAATAAAAAAGCATAGGAATACATTGCAGTAATAAAAAAGCAAAATAATACAATAGAATAAAAAAGATACTAAAATTAAATACTGTGCTTTAAGTTTTTTTAATGCAAAAGTAGTTGTTCAGTTAACAGCCTTCTAGATAAATTTAATAACCTAATATAAAATAAAACAGCATAGTCTTCACTGTAAGAATTAAGCTTCCTTTGTTTCGTATTAAAGCTACAAAAGTATTTCAGTAGTTGGGCGACCAGAAATTGTAAACATGAACGGAAAGAGGTCCTTTTTGCAGTGACAGTTAAAGCTAAGGGAGCAGTTTCTGAGCTAATTATTAAGCTCAGATGAGCTTTATTTGTCACATACACATTTATACAGAGTATAACCAGCAGTGAAATGTGTTCTCTGCATTTAACCCATCCAACTGCACGCACACTTGGTGGAGCAGTGGGTAGCCGACGCTGCGGCGCCCGGGGAGCAGTTGGGGGTTTGGTGCCTTGCTCAAGGGTCTCACCTCAGTCGTGGACACTTCCTGCCGGAGCCGAGATTCGAACCCACAACCTCGGGTTACAAACCGTATTCGATTACCACGATTTGAACATCTCACCATAAATAAATACTGTTCTGCATAAAGCACAGTTTTCAGTAACAGTCTCACACATAGCAGAGTTTCGTTTTGAGTGAAAACAGAGCAGAAAAGCTGGGAGGTCTTAAACGAGTGCTGACGGAATTATACACATTAATATATGAATTAATTAATTATATTTACCTCTGAAGGTTCTGACTGTCTTCAGAAACGATTCGATGGCATTTTGTTTTCATCTTCGCTCCAATACCTAAAGAAGGTGTTCTTAATCGCAATACTGCTTTGTCCACGGAGTTCACGGGAAACAAAGTGCTTGCTCGCTTTTGCGACTAAAAATAGATGTGTGCCAACTGGAAAATGTATTTAGGAGCATATGAGCGCGAATTCAAAATACAAAACAGCCTAACTTATACAGTAGCCAGTAACAAACGTATTCGTTTCTTTAGTTTATTTATGGAAAAATAGCCATACAGCCTCATATGATTACCGAGCATTAAAAAGACAACGGTTCAATTTAAATGAGCACAGATTAGAAGAAAGGCGCAGCGAGTGAAGGAGACGTGCTAGTGGCTGCTTAGGCTATTGTTTTTAAAGAATTGAGACGCAATATTTTAGAAATTAGTTAGATATTGACTATTTTACTACTATATATTTTATATGCATTTTGGCTTTGAAAAGATTGCTCCCAGAAATAAGAAATGAAGCTACTTCCAGTGTTCTTTTTCTCTCTCTCCGATAAAGCACTTATGTGCGACTCGATTTTAATTACGACTTTAGTCTTTGAGGGGAAAATTAAACTTCACATGAAGCATAATGTGAGGGCTACTACGTTCCCAGTGTAAGCGAGTGTGACATCACAGAGGTCCATGACGTCACAATGCTACGTTCCACAGCCGGGAGCTCGCGCTCGTAGTGTGATAGCCAATCAGTTAAGTGGAAATCCAAGCAGAAGCAAAGCAAAAAGTAGCACAAGAAAACACTCAAAGTCGATTGCGAGTCACTGACAGATAGATGATAGATGATACACTGACAGCTGGAGGAAACAGCACCGACCCTGCAGCAGCAGCAGCCGCTATGGAGAACAGCCAAACAGGTGAAAAACAAACTTCAGTTTACTTATGTGAAACCTTACATGTAAAATACATTATAAGGAAAATATTTATATATTTGCATTTGGATTATATTTTTAATTCCTTTCTGTGAAGTAGTTTTGTTGTGGTATTTTTGTGTGTGTTTTAACGCAAAGAAAGTCAATGTAATATCAATGTGATGTTTTTTTTGACAGCAAAACACAACGAGACTAAGAAGAATAGCCTTTGTGCATTCTTCAAAAAAACATGGCTTGCTGTGAAAAGTGCTTACCAGTGTCAACCTCTTCAGCCTGTGTCCGACACCGATTCAGCTGATCATCAGTTGGATCCAAACTTCCTTGAGCCAACGGCTCTGCAGGATCCAGCTGATCCTCCAGAAGATCCTCAGTCTGGTTCATCTGACCCTGATCGAGATCCAGATGCTTCAAATATGACACCTGTCGTAGGACCATCTGGCCTTGTGCCAGCAGGTCTGCAGGATCCAGCTGATCCTCTTCCAGGCCCGTCTGCTCTTGATCCAGTAGCCCCACAGTTTTCAGGTGCTTCCAAGCATAGACGAATCACAGATCAAACCCATTTCAGAGCAGCCTGTTCCACCGATCCAACTCCTGGTGAGTCTATGTCCACTTGTTAACCAAAAAAAATTGTTATCTTGCTGTTTTACTTTCACTTAGCTCCAAACGTTGACCCTATTTTATTCTCTGTGTATCTGATGTGACCTGGACGTATGTATTGATTTAAGCACTACTATTGCAGTTCATGTAAGACTGTGAATATCATATATTAACATACTCGTTTGGTACATTTTTGCAGTTCCATTTGATGAGATTTATGAAGTGGGAAGAAATATTGGAGAAGGAGGCTTCGGCACTGTGTACGAGGGGATTTCAAAATGTCTACACGAGCAGGTAGAATCACCGCTTTATTCCCCTAATGTACAGATTGTGCTTTGACCAAAATGTCTTTCAAATCAATTTAAATCATCTAATGCACTTAAATCATCTAATGTAACATCTAATGCACTTACAAAATGAATGCTACAATTTTTAGTTTTTGCAGGTAGCCATCAAAATCATCCCTAAGAGGGACAGAGACCGCTTTATTGTAATTGTATGTTGGCAAACCCTAATGTATATATTTAAATTCAAACAATATATTTAAAATTGAAATGTGATATTGAACTCTTAATTACTGAACTCTCTTTTCTGTAGCCTGGCTGTTCAAAGCCGCTGTTTGCAGAAGTGGCTCTAAACCTGCTGCTGAAACGACCTCCATTAAGCCCCTACATTGTGCACATGCTGGAATGGTTTGAAGAGGAGGATCGGTTCATCCTGATCCTTGAATATCCACAACATTGCAAGGACTTGCTCAAATTCATGCTAAACAACATGCAGCTATTGGATGAATCACAGACACGTAGCCTGATGCACCAAGTGGTGCTCGGGGCCAAGCACTGTCTTGACCGAGGCGTCTTCCACCGGGACATTAAGTTGAATAACTTTCTGATCAACACAAAGACAAACCAAGTCAAACTGATAGACTTTGGCTGCGGTGACCTCGTCAAACCTTCAGGCTACTTGGGTGCATTTACAGGTGAGTTGGCTTTTTGTGTTACGGTTGCAGTTAGTCCTAATGAGAAGTCAACCTTCTGTGTAGTGATTTAATAAATACCAAAGAACAGATGTGTTTGTGTAAAGGCAAAATGGATATCTCTTGCTTTCGTGAACAGGAGGAGTCCGCCCACCTGAATACTACAAGGACTTAAAATATGAGGCAGGGCCAACAACTGTCTGGTCTCTGGGCTTCATGATGTACTCGATGATTTACAAACGTCAGCCCTTTAGAAGTCTAAAAGACATGATGGATGGCAGCCTAAGGTTTAAGCACAAAATATCCACAGGTGAGAGATAACAACATTAACAATGAACTTACACAATTTCAATGATATTGTTAAACTAATAAAGCACCAGAACAATTCTTTACATAATACGAGCTACATATTTCAACAGTCATTTCTATGTTCATGTGTCATATGGCTATAAAGAACTTGCTGTAGGTGACTAACCAATGCTTTTGTGAAAACTTGTACAGAATTGCAGGATTTGATAAGTCGCTGCATGACTCTTGACCCAACCGAGAGAGCAACTATAGAGGAGATCCTACAGCATGAATGGTTTCAGCAGGGACACATATCTGGAGGAGCTCGGGATCAGGTAGTGTAACTTAGGAGGAAATTCTTCTTGTGAAAGTCCAAGAAGTGCCGTCTTGAGCTTCAACTTTCTATTATATCAATTTTTTCTGCAGATGCTCCAAATCGGCCCCAGTGAGGAAAATCTGCACAAGCCATTGAGCAGAGGGTCTTCAGAGCGGCACGTTTAGTTAAAAAAATTGTGCATAAATAACAAATTAATAAGGAAGAGCAAAAATAGTGCAAAATGAAATATAGAGAACTTATGTAGTATCTAATGCACAAAAATAGGATAAAACCTTGTTGCACAAAAAGCAGCAAATTAAAGAAAAAAGTTAAACACAAACGTAATGCACAAAACTGAGGGGAATCTTGGTATAAATCAGAGCAGCAAATCTAGTGCTCAAAACGTGCAAACTCACTAAGAGCAAATAGCCCGCCTTGTTGGCGAAGGCTATTTACACTAACTCTGCCCACCAACGTGTGAGTGGGTTAGTCAAGACTAAAAAAGACGCTCCTTCAGCCTCAGTTTCAGTGGCGTAGATGTAAGGCCGCGATCGACCCGAGTTCGAGCCCCCCTTTTGTTGAACTTTTTTTCTCCCTTTTCAAATCTCATATTGCATCGGAAAGGCATTTATTTGCAAAAAAATGAAGGAAATAATCAAAAGGTTGAAAATAAAAATATGACGTAGGGTTAGGGTAGGTGTAGTTAGTCCCAATAATGTGGCATCCATTTAATAATTTGAATTAAAACTATAATTACACTCAATACGTTATTATTGCATCCTGTTGTATAATGTACTACAATACTGATGAGCAGATAATTGCCACTATTTGCAACAAGTAGTATAAGTAGCAGAAAATCTTGCTATTTTAACATAGTGTAAATAGTATCTATCGCTAAGAAAATATGTGACCCTGGACCACAAAACCAGTCAAGTGTAAAACAAATTTTAATTGAGATTTATAATTCATAAATAAGCTTTCCATTGATGTATGGTTTGTTAGGATCAGACTATATTTGGGCGAGATACAACTATTAGAAAATCTGAAATCTGAGAATGCAAAAAAAAATCTAAATCTTGAGAAAATCACCTTTAAAGTTGTCTAAATTAAGTTCTTAGCAATGCATATTACTAATAAAAAACGAAATTTTGATATATTTACAGTAGTAATTTTACTAAATATCTTCACAGAACATGATCTTTACTTAAGACTGGGCAGTCGTTGGTCTAATGGATAGAGCGTTGGACTAGAAACCCGAGGTAACCCAAGGTTGTGGGTTCGAATCCCAGCTCCGGCAGGAAGTCCACGACTGCTCCCCGGGAGCTGCACAGTCGGCTGCCCACTGCTCCAAGTGTGTGCACTTGGATGGGTTAAATGCAGAGAACACATTTCACTCCTCATTATACTCTGTATAATTGTGTATGTGACAAATAAAGCTCATCTGAGCTTAATTTGTATTGTTGACTGCATTTGTGCTCCAGGGTCATCTATGGCTGCCTTAAAAAAAAAAAAGAGCACAAACTTTTTATTGCACAAACCTAAAGACAAACTTAATATAAATAGGAGCAACAAATTTAACACCCAAAAAAGAGCAAAATAAAAATGTAGTTCACAAATCAAAGGAGAAAACTAAAGTAACCGTATGCTGCGAGATCACAAAGATGATTCCCTTCAGTTCCTCAAACTCCTCATAAATATATTTATTTATTGGCTGGGTGGAGGGTTAATAAATTATTTAATTATTCAATTTTACAATTTAACTCTTTGCTTTGACTCTCTCTCACACACACACACACACACACACACACACACACACACACCGAGGTGATATCGGTGCATTAGGTAAACTGTGACTCACAGCCAGAGTTGCCAGCATTGGTCACCTGACTAGAGTGGGATTTTGATGACATGGGCCGAATCAATCACACACCGATATTTAGGGATTTGAGGATCCAACAATACAATTTTATGTAATCTAAATACTGCAATTTACTACATTACGTGTACTTCTTTTGTACTAGAGGCAGTTTTATAGAGGCATTTGTTCATAATGAGATTCTACATCTGGTAAAGAAATCTATTAATTTATATTAAAACACATTTCTTCTATTGTGCTCTAGACTGTGTGACAGCAAGGTGCTGTAGCCTAAATGTTATAGTATATAAAAAACATGTACTGAATTCTGTGCATAGACAATCATAAAAATAAAAGCAAAAACAATCTAGCACATCAGAGGCGATGTTCTACAGGAAGTAGGAACACAAATGTAAGCCTCTGATGACAGGAACATGTTACTGTCATAATTTTCTTACATTCACAGTGGTTAGAGCATTGCGTTAGCAGCGCAAAGGTCGTGGGTTCGATTCCCGGGGAACACATGTACTGACAAAAAAATGTATAACATGAATGCAACACATGTACTGACAAAAAAATTTATAACATGAATGCAATTTTAAGTCGCTTTGGATAAAAGCGTCTGGTAAATGTAATATCAGTGTTTTAGTATCCATTAATAGTATCCATGTATACTATTACAATTTCTTAAAAAATATATAATTTATTGCGTAAATGTTGTATTCTAAACTATTGCATTGCATTCTCTGTTGAACTCTGTTTCACACGAGTCTTTGACAGACTATGTGGCCATATTTATGTGTCATGCACTTTTCTGAGATGTGTTTTCTGCACTGTAAGTAACATTGCTAATGCTAACAGCGATTCCTCCTGCCACAGTGCACATATTCAACTAAACGATAATGAAATTATCTCACACCAGAGCGGCATGTGAAACTAGGAAATACACTTGCTATAATCACCCACATTTGGAGCTTGTCAGGTGTTCATTTCCCAGCATGGTTTGAAAGCACAAACACTTGTCCAATTACTTCATCCTACACAAACTACAAATACATATCCAATCATGTATAACGAAAAATCCTACCGAGCTATAATGAAAGTAGTTATGGGGTGAAGTGACATGATTTTTGAAGTTTTGTTTTGAGATCTGTTGTATAAAACTAATATTTTGTGTTTTGGAACAACATTTATTAGGAATTACATTCCAAAACTGTATAACTGAATAACTCAAAATATCTACTGTTTGTGTTCGACAGAAGAAAAAGCATTCAGGTTTGAAACAACACGTGGGTGAGTAAATGACAGAATTTCCCTTTTTGAGTGAAGTATCACTTTCCTGTCTCTTGTGTTTCCACAGATAATCAGAGCAGCCTCTAATTCTGCGGTTTCCTCCAGTCTTGTGATGTCCAACGTTGACCAGATTCTTTCTCTGTAGCCCTGGTTGTCTTTCACTTCATCCAAAATCATGTGGTATATTTTATGTATAACAATCAATGTCAATGTGCAAAGAACATCTGTTCAGTGATAAAAATTGAAAATACAGTATTGTTTTTGGTACAGCATTGAAACATCCAAAAAGTGTGCAAGACAAAAATGTTGTTCCACTCTCGTGCACTGCTCCAGCCATTTCAATTGGTTATTCTCCTTGATTGAAATCGTTAACCACATTGTTTTTCCCTGCAGCTGTTTTCCACATCATTGTATTTTTCTGTCTTCTCGTGGAGGTTCTTCTGCTGGTCAGGAGTGACAGATAGATGCCTCATGGACTACAGTCAGTTTCTCCACTGTACGTTTCATGTGCAACCTGACATGCCACATTTAATCACAATACAGCAACTGAACTGATGAAGATTTAAAAAAGGTTAGTTAAACTGGGATACAACTGTGAAAAAGGTTAATATACAGTAAGAATCCATTCTGAAGACATCACAAACACTTATTTCTAACTATTATAAAAAAAAAAAAAAAAAGGATAAAGGTGTAAAATTCTGTCGGTTCTGATTACATTTAGTAAATTCTGGTTACATTTGGGGAAATATCATTACTGACTTTAACAGTAATTAGAGACTTAAGTGTTCTTGTAAACGTTTCAGTTTTTTCATGTTTGGTCAATTTACAATTTGTGTTTTTTATTTTGTATTTTTTTATTAACATTATTAAGGATCTTGGAGATAATTGACCCAAGTTTTTGCAATTATAATTCACCCATGGTACAATTACTGGCTGTGCTACTAAATTATAGGAATGGCACAGGGCAACTGTGTTACTTTGAGTTTAATTAGTCTGGAATTATGAAAGATTGACAATGATTTTAACTTAAATGTTGGTTTACTGCTCAAATGGCTGCATCACTTAAACTGAATTACCCATTATGCAAATGTAAATTAGTTAACTATACACAGTATTAACAGTATTTAAAGGTATAGTTCACCCAAAAATCTAAATGATGTAATTACTCACCCTCATGTCGTTCCAAACCCATAAGACCTTCGTTCATCTTCAGAACACAAATTAAGATTTTTGATGAAATCCCGAGCACTTTCTGACAGCAATCCAATTAAAATGTTCCCAGGCCCAGAAACAGCAAATCAATCGTTAAAGCAGTCCACGTGACATCAATGGTTCAACTATCATTTTATAAAGCTGAATTTTACGAGAATACTTTTTGTGCGCAAAGAAAACAAAAATGATGACTGATTATTTTTGGCAGAATATGTGATTTGGAGAAGAATTATTGAATAAAGTCATTATTTTAGTTTTCTTTGGGCACAAAAAGTATTCGTGCAGCTTCCTAAAATTATGGTTGAATCAGTGATGTCACATCATGGACTATTTTACAGAAGTCCATAAAAGCTCTCAGTTTTCTTTAAAAATATCTTCATTTGAGTGAACTATACCTTTAAATCTATAAACAGAGCCTAAAATAATAATTTAAATAAATACACTGATGTATTTGAACTGGATTCTGTATTGTACTGGATTTATCCTTGAATCCCGAGTGCAGGCGGTGAAATCACCAGAAGCATTTGAGTGGCCATATTGCTGTTATTAATATAGATACTGTATGTAGCGATATTGAAACTGTCTACCACACACTGATGACACAGGTAATGTGTTTCTTTATGAATGTAATTATAGGAAATATTAATATGAACATATATATATATATATATATATATGGGGTTATTGCTAGAAATTGATTAGATTATACAATCAATTCTGAATAACAATAAATGCCTATGTTATTATATTGTTGTATTAAAATTCACTACATCATCTTGCTTGGGGTAACAGTATAAATGCTTGACAATAAAGCTTAATGTCTTTAAATCCATGTGCAGTGTTATTTCTGTGAATAAGTTGTGGAGTATGTATTTTATTTCCTTATGTCTGTTTATTTCAGTCTCTTAGAGAAAGAGTGGAAAGAGTGACCATTAAAAAGTTACAGAACAGTTAAAATGCTGTGGCGTTATAGCATGACAGTTTGCATATGGATATTTGTGTTTGTAAGAATGTACAGGGAGACTTCAAATATAAAAAGATGATTCATGTAATATTTTCTGATTAAAAGCAAACTATTTACTATTGATTCAACTGACTGTGTGGGTAGAGCAATGTGCAATTCAGTTCTCTATTACAGATGAGAGCGTGTTACTAAATAACTCAGTGTTTTTTAATATTACTGACTCACTTATAAAGAATGACTGTGTCCAAAACTGTACCGTCACCGAATACTGGTTTATGATGAAACCTAAAGAGGGATGCAATACATAAATTATGTGGAGTTCAATAATTTGTCAAGATAAAATCATCTACAATGTGAAAGAAACAGAAATTCAAAAATGACATAACATCCATGATAGACACACACACACACACACACACACACACACATGTTGGTTTTTATGGTTAACGGGACTCTCCATAGGCGTAATAAATCACCTTCTTGTAATACCTGTGTCATAGCCATGTCATTATACAAATGTGTGTCCTCATAAACCACATACACACACACCAAAAAAAAACAAAACGCATTACACTATTTTCAAGTTTGACTAATAATGGGGCATAACAGCAAAAAATGCTGAATTTTTGTCATTATATAAGCAATCTTCCACTAAACCATGGCACATAATTCATGTTATGACAATGAAACTGAGAACTGTATATCATATTTAAAATAATGTGTACATACAATATACTCGTATATAACAGTGTGTATATAAATAATTACAAATTGAGGGAACGAAAAACAAGAATACTTCTCAAAATGCTAGTGAGTCGTATTGTGTGATTGTGTTTTTTTATATATATTTTTTTGTATTACTTTTGTTGCGAAATCACATTTGAAGACCCAGAACATCTTGAGTGTACATCACCAAAATAACGTTACACTTAAAATACACTCCTTCATTCAAGCGCTAGCACTACAACTAACCTTAGAAAATATAGCAACAAAGCGGCTGAGCTTTCATTCAGATGCACGTGAAAGCTAATCCCGTCACTATAGCAACAGCAGGGCAGCGGGAACGTGTTCTTTCTGTGGCCCGATTCTGTTTTAATATTAAAGAGAAGTGATGTTCAGCGAAATTAAGAGGTTTTTTAACTATCCTAAGGAACTGTAATTCGCACCCTGTGTTTGTTTGTGTGTACCCCGATGCTATGGGGATGTTGGCGACAGAGAAAAATGAGAAATCAAGTCTTTGTTAAACTGTCCTCCTTGTCGTTACTACTTTAACTTATATCATTACATAATTCATTATCTGATATCAATATAAGTTAGATAAAAAAATCCTAATGTATTTTATGAACTGTTTACGTTAGAAATGCAGAAAGTTAATTTGGAGGATGCTATTTCCCTTTCCAGTGTTGAAATAAAACATACACCATTGTTTTTGTTTATCACTGAAATTTATTTTGGACATTTTAATAATTTACTAATTTTATTATTAGGCTATATGACATTTCTAAACGCACTTGGAGGAATGAAACAATGTCGTTGCATTTAACACGTTTAAGCAGAGCTAAACATACACAAACATCCAGGTGTTAGTTTTAAATTGTCTTTAAAAACAGACACGCTAGTTTAAATTCATACATTGAGTCGAGTTGTTTAGTCAGAACATCATATTTGTGGTTTAATAATTTCGTCGGGGATTTTGTTTTATTGAGTCTACATTCAATTGCCATTAATCTATAGGCCTTCAAAAAACACAGAAGGCTAATATATATATATATATATATTAGCCTTCTGTGTTTTTACACACACACACATATATATAGGCTATATATGTGTGTGTGTGATGTAAAGACAACTGACTTACTCTCTTTCAAATAATGCGATTTTGTGAGGCCACGTCAAAGACTGTAGAATACCAGTGTACACGTGACGTCACAGGGAGTCGTGACGTCACAGCGAAGCATTCCACAGCCGGGAGTTCAGCGTCGGGCCACAGAGCTAATCTGATCTATTGTGATCAGTTGTGTGAGAATCCGCGCAGAAGCAAAGTTGAAGATACACCAGTGCATCATTATAAGCACCAGCGTTTATCCTGTGCGGGAGTCAGTGGAGCTCAACATTAAGTGTTCAGTGTTAGTGGATGATACACTGACAGCCGGAGGAAAGAGTACCGACCCTTCAGGAGCACATCCAGAGACTTCTCCTGCAGCAGCAGCAGCTATGGAGAACAGCCCAACAGGTGAACGACAAACTTCAGTTTGTGAAATGTTTTCATTTGACTTATTTTTCACAGGTTTCACACACTAGGAATATATATAACTCTAAAAATACTTAATTATAATTTTAGTTTTGTTAAGTTTTTGTTAATTGTTTGTTAATTTTGTAATTTGTCATTAACAATTAAATGTATTTATTTAAATTTTGCATTTGCATGTATTTGATTTTTAATTCCATTTTGTGGAGTATAGTTTGTTGTGGAATTTCATGTTAAATGTTAATTTAGTAAAAAAATGTCAACTTAGTAACCAGAAAATATTTATTTACAGAAAAATCCTCAAAACGCAAGAAGAACAGCCTTTGTGCATTCTTCAGAAAGACACGGCTTGCTGTGAAAAGTGCCAACCAGTGTCAACATCGAGGCAACAGAGTGGCCCCTCTTCAGCCTGTGTCCGACACTGATTCAGCTGATCCCCAGTGTGGTCCATCCGGCCTCGAACCAGCGACACGTTGGTATCTAGCCGATCCACAGCCAGGCTCGTCCGGCCTTGAGCAAACAACCCTACTTGATCAAACTGATCCTCCGCCGCATCCATCCAGCGTCACACCGATGAACTGTGAAGAAAAAACAGCTGAAGGTGGGTCTACTGTCATTTTAATTCTGTTTTTCACAATTGTGTCTAGTGACCCTGTTAAGTATATTTATATATTTATATCTAATATTTACAATAAGTTGGAATGTTTATTCGTTGTGTCTAGCTTTAAAATGTGACATCTTATATCTGGTGGTAATTTTTAACTCTTCATTTCTGTTTTTTTTTTGAAAATCAAGCTAACAGGAAGAAGAATACGCACATCTGTAGTACATTCTTCAAAAGAACATGGCAGGCTGTAAAACTTGAAAAAACACAACAGGAAAAGCACAACAAGGTGGCTCCTATTTGTCAACAGCCCAACACAAATTCAACTGATCCTCAGCCAGATCCAAACGTCCTTAAGCCAACGGCTCTGCAGGAACAAGCTGATCATCAGCTGGATCCAAATGTCTTTAAGCCAACGGCTCTGCAGGATCTGACTGATCATCAGCTGGATCCAAACATCTTTGAGCTGATGGCTCTGCAGGAACCAGCTGATTATCAGCCGGAACCAAACGTCCTTGAGCTGATGGCTCTGCAGGAACCAGCTGATTATCAGCCGGATCCAAACGACCTTGAGCTGATGGCTCTGCAGGAACCAGCTGATTATCAGCTGGATCCAAACATCCTTGAGCCGATGGCTCTGCAGGAACCAGATGATCATCAGCCGGATCCAAACGTCTTTAAGCTGATGACTCTGCAGGAACCAGATGATCATCAGCCGGATCCAAATGTCCTTGAGCTGACGGCTATGCAGGGACCAGATGATCATCAGCCGGATCCAAACTACCTTGAGCCGTTGACTCTGCAGGAACCAGATGATCATCAGTCGGATCCAAACTTCCTTGATCCGTTGACTCTGCAGGGACCAGAGGATCTTCAGCCGGATCCAAACGTCCTTGAGCTAATGGCTCTGCAGGATCTGACTGATTATCAGCCGGATCCAAACGTCCTTGAGCCGATGGCTCTGCAGGAACCAGATGATCATCAGCCGGATCCAAACGTCTTTAAGCTGATGACTCTGCAGGAACCAGATGATCATCAGCCGGATCCAAACATCCTTGAGCCGATGGCTCTGCAGGAACCAGATGATCATCAGCCGGATCCAAACGTCTTTAAGCTGATGACTCTGCAGGAACCAGATGATCATCAGCCGGATCCAAACGTCCTTGAGCTGACGGCTTTGCAGGGACCAGATGATCATCAGCCGGATCCAAACTACCTTGAGCCGTTGACTCTGCAGGAACCAGATGATCATCAGTCGGATCCAAACTTCCTTGATCCGTTGACTCTGCAGGGACCAGATGATCTTCAGCCGGATCCAAACGTCCTTGAGCTAATGGCTCTGCAGGATCTGACTGATTATAAGCCGGATCCAAACATCCTTGAGCCGATGGCTCTGCAGGAACCAGATGATCATCAGCCGGATCCAAACATCCTTGAGCCGATGGCTCTGCAGGAACCAGATGATCATCAGCCGGATCCAAACGTCTTTAAGCTGATGACTCTGCAGGAACCAGATGATCATCAGCCGGATCCAAACGTCCTTGAGCTGACGGCTTTGCAGGGACCAGATGATCATCAGCCGGATCCAAACTACCTTGAGCCGTTGACTCTGCAGGAACCAGATGATCATCAGTCGGATCCAAACTTCCTTGATCCGTTGACTCTGCAGGGACCAGATGATCTTCAGCCAGATCCAAACGTCTTTAAGCTGATGACTCTGCAGGAACCAGGTGATCATCAGCCGGATCCAAATGTCCTTGAGCTGACGGCTCAGCAGGGACCAGATTATCATCAGCCGGATCCAAACTACCTTGAGCCGTTGACTCTGCAGGAACCAGATGATAATCAGTCGGATCCAAACTTCCTTGATCCGTTGACTCTGCAGGGACCAGATGATCTTCAGCCGGATCCAAACGTCCTTGAGCCGACGGCTCTGCAGGAACCAGACGATCATCAGCTGGATCCAAACGTCCTTGAGCCGATGGCTCTGCAGGAACCAGATGATCATCAGCCGGATCCAAACGTCTTTAAGCTGATGACTCTGCAGGAACCAGATAATCATCAGCCGGATCCAAATGTCCTTGAGCTGACGGCTCTGCAGGGACCAGATGATCATCAGCCGGATCCAAACTACCTTGGGCCGTTGACTCTGCAGGAACCAGATGATCATCAGCCGGATCCAAATGTCCTTGAGCTGACGGCTCTGCAGGGACCAGATGATCATCAGCCGGATCCAAACTACCTTGAGCCGTTGACTCTGCAGGAACCAGATGATCATCAGTCGGATCTAAACTTCCTTGATCCGTTGACTCTGCAGGGACCAGATGATCTTCAGCCGGATCCAAACGTCCTTGAGCTAATGGCTCTGCAGGATCTGACTGATTATCAGCCGGAATCAAACGTCCTTGAGCCGACGGCTCTGCAGGAACCAGACGATCATCAGCTGGATCCAAACGTCCTTGAGCCGATGGCTCTGCAGGAACCAGATGATCATCAGCTGGATCCAAACGTCTTTAAGCTGATGACTCTGCAGGAACCAGATGATCATCAGCCGGATCCAAATGTCCTTGAGCTGACGGCTCTGCAGGGACCAGATGATCATCAGCCGGATCCAAACTACCTTGAGCCGTTGACTCTGCAGGAACCAGATGATCATCAGTCGGATCCAAACTTCCTTGATCCGTTGACTCTGCAGGGACCAGATGATCTTCAGCCGGATCTAAACGTCCTTGAGCTAATGGCTCTGCAGGATCTGACTGATTATCAGCCAGATCCAAACGTCCTTGAGCCGATGGCACTGCAGGAACCAGATGATCATCAGCCGGATCCAAACGTCTTTAAGCTGATGACTCTGCAGGGACCAGATGATCATCAGCTGGATCCAAACGTCCTTGAGCCGATGGCTCTGCAGGAACCAGATAATCATCAGCCGGATCCAAATGTCTTTAAGCTGATGACTCTGCAGGAACCAGATGATCATCAGCTGGATCCAAATGTCCTTGAGCTGACGGCTCTGCAGGAACCAGATGATCATCAGTCGGATCCAAACTTCCTTGATCCGTTGACTCTGCAGGGACCAGATGATCTTCAGCCGGATCCAAACGTCCTTGAGCTAATGGCTCTGCAGGATCTGACTGATTATCAGCCGGATCCAAACGTCGTTGAGCCGATGGCACTGCAGGAACCAGATGATCATCAGCCGGAACCAAATGTCTTTAAGCTGATGACTCTGCAGGAACCAGATGATCATCAGCCGGATCCAAATGTCCTTGAGCTGACGGCTCTGCAGGGACCAGATGATCATCAGTCGGATCCAAACTTCCTTGATCCGTTGACTCTGCAGGGACCAGATGATCTTCAGCCGGATCCAAACGTCCTTGAGCTAATGGCTCTGCAGGATCTGACTGATTATCAGCCGGATCCAAACGTCGTTGTGCCGATGGCACTGCAGGAACCAGATGATCATCAGCCGGATCCAAACGTCTTTAAGCTGATGACTCTGCAGGAACCAGATGATCATCAGCCGGATCCAAATGTCCTTGAGCTGACGGCTCTGCAGGGACCAGATGTTCATCAGCCGGATCCAAACTACCTTGAGCCGTTGACTCTGCAGGAACCAGATGATCATCAGTCAGATCCAAACTTCCTTGATCCGTTGACTCTGCAGGGCCCAGATGATCATCAGCCAGATCCAAACGTCCTTGAGCTGATGGCTCTGCAGGAACCAGCTGATTATCAGCCGGATCCAAACGTCCTTGAACTGATGACTCTACAGGGACCAGATGATCATCAGCCGGATCCAAACGTCCTTGAGCTGATGACTCTGCAGGGCCCAGATGATCATCAGCCGGATCCAAACGTCCTTGAGCTGATGGCTCTGCAGGAACCAGCTGATTATCATCTGGATTCAAACGTCCTTGAGGCGATGACTCTACAGGGACCAGATGATCATCAGCCGGATCCAAACGTCCTTGAGCTGATGACTCTGCAGGGCCCAGATGATCATCAACCGGATCCAAACGTCCTTGAGCTGATGGCTCTGCAGGAACCAGCTGATTATCATCCGGATTCAAACGTCCTTGAGGCGATGACTCTGCAGGAACCAGATGATCATCAGCTGGATCCAAACATCCTTGAGCTAATGGCTCTGCAGGATCTGACTGATTATCAGCCGGATCCAAACGTCCTTGAGCCAACAGCTCTGCAGGATCCAGCTGATCCTCCAGAAGATCCTCAGTCTGGTTCATCTGACCCTGATCGAGATCCAGATGCTTCAAATATGACACCTGTCGTAGGACCATCTGGCCTTGTGCCAGCGGGTCTGCAGGATCCAGCTGATCCTCTTTCAGGCCCTTCTGCTCTTGATCCAGCAGCCCCACAGTTTTTGGGTGCTTCCAAGCATAGACGAATCACAGATCAAACCCATTTCAGAGCAGCCTGGTTCACCGATCCAACTCCTGGTGAGTCTATGTCCACTTGTTAACCTTTTCTTGTTCCTCCACTGATTGTTTCACATCTGTCTCTACGTACATAGTCTGTAGTGAATCCCAAATTGCATACTTATGCACTATTCTATAATGTTTTATAGGATAAATAGAGTAGTCTGTTCACACATGAAAATTCCAAAAAGAAAAAGTACACTTTAAATACCAGATGATGCACTTAAATAACCGAAAACATGAAATGTGGAATGTTGGAACACTTTATGCACTCAACTGTCGCAGCTTTAATTACATCGCGAAGGGGAGGGGCTACCAGACTCCAATATTAATAACAAAATAACCTTATATAATTAATACACTACATGGTTGAGTACATACTGCATAACTACATAATGTATGTTCATAGTGTATAGTGTGTCATTTGGGACGCTGCTTGTGTGTTTACATATGTTTATATATATACATGTCTAATTCCTCATAAGGTATTCCAAACGTAAATGATAAATCTAGTACTCTTGACCAAGTAATGTTATTTTCCTGATTGCCTAAAAGGAATTGAAAGAATCCTGCTGTTACACATTGACTTACGGTGCATCCGAAATAGCATACTGTCTGAGTAGGTACTACAATTGAATTTAAACTTACTTTGTATCAATTTCGGACGCAGCGTTAGTCTCAAACATTGACCATATTTAGTGTGCATTTATTTGATGTGAACTGGAAGTGCATATTTATTCAAGCATTGTTACTGGATTTCATGTAAGACTGAATATCCTATATTAACATGCTCTCTTTGTAAATTTTTGCAGTTCCATTTGATGAGATTTATGAAGTGGGAGAAGAGATTGGAGAAGGAGGCTTCGGCACGGTGTATGAAGGGATTTCAAAATTTCTACGCGAGCAGGTAGAATCACCGCTTTATTCCCCTAATGTATATAGACCATATAGATCAGTGCTTAGACCAGGGGTAGGCAATGTTGGTCCTGGAGTGCCGGTATCCTGCAGAGTTTAGTTCCAACCCTAATCAAACACACCTGAACCAGACTATCAAGGTCTTCGGAATTGCTAGGGCTACAGGCAGGTGAGGTTTTTTCAGGGCTGGAGCTAAACTCTGAAGGACATTGGCACTCCAGGACCGACGTTGCCTACCCCTGGCTTAGACCAAAGCATACCTAAAATCATTTTAAATGGAAATATTTGTGAAAGTAATATATATAATTAATGTTAATTTGCAGATTCAATATGATCAGTTTACCCATATGTAACATCTTGTGCACTTATACATTTATCTTTTTGTTTAATTATTTTTGTATTTATTTTTTGCAGGTCGCCATCAAATTCATCCCTAAATGTGAAACAGACCGGTATATTGAAATAGTAAGTTGACAACTTAATGACAACTTAATAACTTAATAAACACATTTAAATGCAAACTAAATACAAATTATAATTACAATTTAATCCAAATTACGTTGCAAATACAAGTGAAATGCGATATTGAACTCTTAATTACTGAACTCTCTTTTCTGTAGCCTGGCTGTTCAAAGCCGCTGTTTGCAGAAGTGGCTCTAAACTTGCTGCTGAAACGACCTCCATTAAGCCCCTACATTGTGCACATGCTGGAATGGTTTGAAGAGGAGGATCGGTTCATCCTGATCCTGGAATATACACAACCTTGCAAGGACTTGCTCAAATTCATGGTTAACAATATGCAGCGAGTGAACGAATCACAGACACGTAGCCTGATGTACCAAGCGGTGCTCGGGGCCAAGCACTGTCTTGACCGAGGCGTCTTCCACCGGGACATTAAGTTGAATAACTTTCTGATCAACACAAAGACAAACCAAGTCAAACTGATAGACTTTGGCAGCGGTGACCTCGTTAAAACTTCAGGCTACTTGGGTGCATTTACAGGTGAGTTGGCTTTTTGTGTTACGGTTGCAGTTAGTCCTAATGAGAAGTCAACCTTCTGTGTAGTGATTTAATAAATACCAAAGAACAGATGTGTGTGTAAATGGACATTTGGTCAAGTTGCTGGTGACTTTTGTAGGCAAAATGTTTATTTAACCTGATATCTATTGCTTTCGTGAACAGGAGGAGTCTGCCCACCTGAATACTACAAGGACTTAAAATACGAGGCAGGGCCAACAACCATCTGGTCTCTGGGCTTCATGATGTACTCAATGGTGTGCAAATGTCAGCCCTTTAACAGTCTAGAAGACATGACGCATGGCAGCCTGAGTTTTAACATCAGTGTGTCCACAGGTGAGAGAGAACAATTAACTGACAATAACACAGTGACAATAACATTGATAAACACACAATACATTCCAAAGCTATGTTCATAATTGACAACATTAGCATGTCACATGGACATAAAAGAACATGCTTGACGAACCAATGAAAAACTCTTTCAGAATTTCAGGATTTGATAAGTCGCTGCCTGACTTATCAACCAACTGAGAGAGCAACTATAGAGGAAATCCTACAGCATGAATGGTTTCAGCAGGGACACATATCTGGTAGTAACAGATAGGATCAGATAATTTAGGAGGGAATGCAGATGATGACAGAAATTCCTCTTGTGAAAGTCCAAGAAGTGCCGTCACATGCTTCAACTTTACAATTGTTCATTCAGAAGATGCTCCAAATTTGCAGAAAATACTGCACAACCATTCTGCAGAGAGTCTTCAGAGCGGCAAGCTTAGCTTAAAAAAAATAAAAAAACTTGGTGGGCAAAAAGGAGAAACAAAGCATATAGTAAATTTAGTGCACAAAACAGGAAAACTACCGTAACCTCAACCTGGTCTCATAAAAATATGTACCTCTGTGCACTTTCTTTACAACACCGTTTTACGTACTTTACTGCACGTTTCACTGCAGTTTCAAAGAGAAATGTTCATTAAGTGGCACTAAAACACAAGTTAAATACGTAAACCCTGGCACGTTTTTATGATGTAGATATAAGTACTTATTGCTGTGCTTTTATTATGTTGCTACAGAAATGTATTGCAGCGGTTCAGAATTCAAATATCCGGGGTCTGTCCCTAAAAGTTCATGCTCTATCGTGCTCTACACCAAACCCAACCCTAGACCTACCCGATAGTGTTAACAAATGCAAAACTGATATAATGAAATGGCAACCATTATTTTTTTTTCAATGAGTCAGTTGATACAATTCCCAAATGAATTAACAAGTCAAACAGACATACAGCAATCGATAACAGGAAAAGCCTGGAAACAGCAAGAAATATACCATCTTAGTAATTGTCTCAGTTATTGATTGGAGTGAACATTACCTAAGGACCTCAGTATTATTACTGTAATATATACATTGGCAGATTTTGTATTTTGTTATGGATTACTTTTTTAGCAGAAGCTTTAAGATAATATACAAAATAATTAGCATTTTCTCCTGGTAGTCGATAAAATCATTTAAAAAAGACAACTTTTTAACTCTTTTTAAGAGACAACTCTTTTTTCTGCAGAAAAGTAAAAGTCTGCATCAAATCTGGAGGTTATTTAAGTGATAAAAACAATAAAATATGAAATACTTAATACTTAAAAAGGCAGTGCTGAAGTGCCCAGTGAATGAGAATAAGAGTGGAGAGTATTTTGTTCATGTATTTATGGACATGAGGGTCCTCCCTGTCCATTTCTTGACCATTTACTATAAAGAAAGGAGCACAATATGAGCTTCATGCAAATAGTCTATCTCTCCTCTTTCGCTCAACCTTCGTTCTCAGTTGCAATGAAATATCATTGGGTCTGTAATGGACACTGACGCTAAAGAGAATGGAAATGCAGGCATGAGTGGAATATAGATTAGAGAGTAAAGCATATCCTTCAGCAAGACCATGAAAAAGCTGTGACATCGGCTCTAGTGGGGCATTTAAAGAAAAGATTGGAAAAGAGAGGGAAGGGGCAGATGGAAGTGTCACCTTGAGAAGAAGCAAAGGGAGGGAGGGGGAGAAACCAGCCCCATCATTTTTCTCTCTCGACACATAACGCTGCACCTTTCTTCCTAAAGAAAAAACATACACTGAATTAAGTCGCTGAATGTCCTTTAAGGAACCATCTTTAAAACGGCTCTATCAGCAGCATATGTGACTGTATCTGGTTAATTATAAAAGACAAAATAAAAAAAATTCCTTAGCAAACAAAAATGACAGTAATACTGTACATTTACAAAGGGTTAGCATGTTGCTAGTATGCTACTACAAGGCTGTGTTTACGCCTGGTATTTAGCTAGGTTTTAGTCAATCGGATAACAAGTAGATGGAAACAGTATACACACTGTTTTAATCTGATTCTTTTGTCCACTTTCCTGATTTATTTGAGATATCTATGGGCTTTTTCTGATCTTCCAATATAATATTGCGAAATAAGCTTGTGCAATTTACTTATGAATGCAAAAGGACAATGGAAATGATACAGAGATCAACAGCTTTTGTTTCTGCTCTAATAGCATAAGCGTTTACACTACGAAAGCAATCTGGTTGAATCCACTACCTCTGGAAAACCCCATTTAAATCTCTATTTAACATTGTCCACTTGTGATTGGATCGACCAAAACAGACTTTAATACGAAGTGTAAATGGCTTATTAAGCGCAAATTTCTTTTTGAGAAAATATTTTACTGTAAAATCAATTTGAAAAAAACATGACATTTCTTGAATATCAAATGTGTAAGTAAATGCATTTTGCACTAGTTATGCAATAATTCATTTGGTAGATTTTTTTATAACTGGCTTTGCATGATAATGGAGTTAAAAAGTGTATATGTGTATATATAGTATATATGCCTTTTTTAAGTAAACCAGAATGTTCCTCCAAACAGTCCTAGATGATTACAATGCATCTTACCGCCAATTTCTGTCAGTCCTTTATTCTCTTGTTCACTGTCATTGTTGCATTTTCTTCATTATTTTAAACCCATTTACAATTTTCACACATTCATTGCATTCCTCTTATACTGTACTCGCATCCAAATTTCACTCATTCATTCCATCCCTTAGCTCTCAACATTCATTTATTTATTCCCATGCCTCGTTTCTACTCATCCAAGTCGATCCCTGCTGCTGTTCCACAGGCTTAAGTGTCTAAACTAAGTGTGTTCATGTGAGAGCTTGTATTAGAAAGCATGTATTGATCTGAGCAGCTGTGACTGATCAGTCAGGACTCAGGCAGGTGTCTCCCGGGTGTAGTGCAGCGGCAGTTGAGGGATCGAAATCATCTCAGTAGGGGATTTTACCTGAGATGTAGACCCTTAAAGGAGAAGTGTGTAATTTAGTGTTACAATACGGTCTCCTACCCCTGTTTAATTTAGAGGGATGGAGAAACCCGATTGACCCACTGTACTTCCAAAACAAGCCATTGTATTACATATGTAAACACAAGCCTACAATTTATTTACTCTTTTTACAACAAATACAATATCTAATACCCCATCGATACTGAAATCAACCAGTATGCCACAATTATATACAAAAATAGTATCAGATTTTATATTTACCTTATAATATGGTAATATTCCAGTGTATTTTCAGAGAATACCATGGTGTTACCACAATTCCAGTGTCCAAAAACCACATCCAAATAATCATGGCACTTTTTTTTGTTAGCACAGGGAAACACATACATACATTTATGCCAACTGTGGCCAGATCTGCACTGAACTATGTCTGTGTACTATAAACACCAGAATCCAATATTTGTAGCCACCCACAGTCTAAGAGAGAGGTTAGGCTGAGGTAAAAGCAAAGCTGCTGTGTGGTATTGTGGCATGAAACCTCGGCTGATTTCACGCAGAGCTTAACCGCTTTGACCATGTAATAGAGTGGAGAAAAGAACAAAATAATCCTTCTCCCCCTCTCCCCATCCCTCTATCCCTCTTGACCAAGAATCACTGTTGCTCTCGGAGCAATCAGAGGCTCGGAGCGAGCAGGCTGGTATTATTGTTTGATACAAGGCTAAGACCGTGTCTTTCTGGCTTTTGTGGCACAATAATGCACCCCAAGAATGAGCTACAGTCACAGAGATTCTGTATATTGCCCATTTATTTTCTCTGACAATTAGGATGTGATTTATAGCAATAATTTATAGCAACCCTTATGTTTTTCTACCTCGTGACAGATTTTTGGGAAAATAATTTGTCATTATACATTTATTCTTAAAATTTGTTTTATTATTTATTATTTTATAAATGTTATCTTTAATACAGTACCATAATGAAAAAACTGGTTTTAAAGAGGTCATGAACTGCCTTTTTTATTATGTTATACTGTTTTGTGAGGTCCACTTATAATGTTATCAAGATTTTTATATCAAAAAACCTAATTTAGAAGTACTGTGCAATTTTCTGTCCTGTTTTTACCTCATCAGAACGCTATGTTTGAATAGGCGTAGAGGATTGTAGACTCAGAAGTAAACACCCCCTGCTATGATTGGCTTGTGTATGTTTGACAGTCTACGTCCTTCACAGATAGACGCTGCGGTTGAGGAGAGACCCCTCTACATGATTGTAAAGCGCTTTGGGTGTACAACAATACATAATAAAGCGCTATATAAATGCACCATTCATTCATTCATTCATAAGTTAAAATGCATAAATACTCAGTACATATTAATAACAGACAAAACAATAGTCATCACATTATAAAAACAGTTTCTCACACTTGTGTGTTGCGATATTATGGTCGGATCCAATATAGCCAGCACAGCATCATCTTTTAGTATCCATCTTTTTGAAAATCCGGTGTCGAATTGTGCTTTGTTTGTGAACGAATCTGCGGAAAAATGAAGTGAATGAAGGACTGAGTTCTTACTGACTGACTAATCTTCATTCAAAATTAAGTTAATTCACACTTTCCTAATGTTGGGATCAGAAGGAATGCAATGCCAAGACTGTTTCTCCACAACTTGGCACTGTACATTATCTTGTTTTCTTTAGAGCATCTTTATTGTTTGGTTTCTGCGTAGACATGCATTCGGTGTAGAAGCAGGCATTGAACTTCTGTGGAGGAGGGGGTTAGCCCACACTATTACGTCATAAAGTGGTACAATCCACAAGCTGTCATTTTGGCAGACTAGCTTCAATATAGGCTGTTTTTAGACTAACAAGAAAGATTTGGGTTCTGAAATTTGCAGGATGTTTTTATAGTAAAATTACATCTTGTATGTCAAAAGATCAAGGGAATTTTGATTTTCACAGTTCATGACCCTTTAACCCTTGTGTACTTGTCAGCTATTCAAGCAGACAGACCAGCTGGCTTAAAAGCTAAACCAGTTAAACACCAACTTGATCCAGCCTAAACAAGCCTAAAGTTATCTGGACTCAAACCTTACCAAATTAGATAAGTTCTTCTGTTTGAATGTTTCAAAGGGTTTTAAGACACCAGAGAGGCTAAGAGACCACATAAACCAGCTAAATACCAGATTGGCTGGTTTAAGCAATTTATTTTCTTTCAGTTTGACTATAGTGTAAATTCTGCAATTATTCACCTGTTACATTAAATCGCTACCTTCATTAAAAGTGAAATTGTTGCAATAATAATGGAATTCTGTTTATTCAAACCAGCCGGCTGTAAGAATCCTGCTGTGTAAGATATCCATATCCCCAGGTGTGTTTGCATCTGATATGTTCATTAACTATAGTTGTACACTTATTAGGATCAGCAATGAAGGGTAAAATTAGGTGAAGGAGGGTGTGGGTTGTATCTCTGTACCACAGGACCTTAGCACAGAAGTTCATGTCTACTTGATAAAGTAGCAAACCTCCTCTGTAAAATTATTCTGAAACATCTGGAACGATTTCTGACCATTATAATCAATGAACTTGAGATTGTTATTGACTCAGTACTTGTTCTCAGGAAGAAGTATGTATTTTTTGTATTTGTATGATATATATATATTTTTTTTTTATGTTATTTATTTTATATTTTTAATTATTATTATGTTATTTATTTTACCTCACCTCTATACTGCCTAAGCTGCTTTATTGTAGTAAGCGTTTATTGTTATTAGTTTAGAGTGCCCTCTGCTGGCAACTTCTAATTGCTTGTTGAAGAGGTTCTATTAGACAGACAGGGGGTGCCAAAGTATTGTTTTTAATTGTAATTTGATTAGTTTATTTTGCTCACACATCATCGTAAGAATGATCCAACTTCTGCCACAAAGTCAATGCATTTATAACCTTTAGAGCACATCTGAATATAATTATTGAGTGCATAAGCATACAACTAAGTACAATTCCCCCACTAAGAATATTAAACTTCTACTTTGTCCCAGTACACTACATCATTTTAAAGTATGTGTTGCTGCATGAGCTAATTAAACTACATGTTCCAAGCCAAATAGTGCAGCCACCTCCCAATTTAGGAACCCATCATGCACTAAGACTATGAATCATACATGAATAATGTGTAACATTTTAGGGAAAAGACATTTCAGAGAGGCCAAACAAATTTACAGAGCACAACAAAACTAGATGAAAATTCTCAATAAGATTAGTATTTAAACCCATGCTAATATACTGCTACCCAGGAGACCAGCAAAGCTTGTTTGACATACACCGGCAGGAATGAGGGAGGCTCCCCTGGAATGGTGACCACAGAAAATGAAGCCTGCTTTCCACACATCAGTCCAGAAAGAGAGAGAAACAGGCAGCTGAGGAAATGGGGTTCACTTTCCGCACAGCTGGGTGAGAGAGAGAGAGAGAGCGAGAGCGAGAGAGAGAGACGGGGAGGGCAGTGGTGGTTTTGTAGGGGTTAGGAAGAACTTGGGAGAGATTTTAGAAAGAGAGACTGTGGTAAGTGTGCTGACGCACAAGTGGAACATGAGTGATCTACGCAGTCCAAAACTCAATATAGTACACACACGCACAGTTGACAGCAACTTACCATGTCAAACACAGGGTGTCTAACAATATCGACAATGCCCATTGATCCTGAAGGTATAATTGTGGAGTTGAGGCTTGGGCTCAAGCAAGTTATTGTACACACCTCTCATAACCATTTGTGTTTTGATTCATTTTGTTGCACAGGGACACTGTCATGCTGAAAATTACCCAGCAGTGCATCACTACATGCTCTTGCATTTTTATTCCCCATTGAAGATATGATATCTCATCCAAGGCTTTAAAAAAAAACAACCCCAGTCTGTTATTCCTGCTCCGCTAAATTTGGCACCATGCAATTCAGGGAGGTAATTTTCTCCCGGCATCCACCAAACTCTTTTTGACCGTCAAGCGATTACAAACCAGCAAATGGTGTGGCATGTTTCATCACTGTTTCCAGTGGCAGCTGTTGATGGTGTCCTTTTATTTTCTTGTGCTAAAACAAAAATTTGAGACCTGAGATTTTACTTATCTTAGACCTTTCCACACGGGAGGTGGTGTGGTCTAGAAGCATGCCGTCTACAAGTTAAAGGCTTGAAAGCATTGTGCCAAAACTTTTAACCACATGTTACTCTAGTTAGAACTGTCACTTTAAAGTAAGACACTTCAGATAAAATTTCTAAAATTAATTCTTAAACTGCCCAAGTAACTAGAAACATCTTGATAATGGCAGGGGATGTTGACGGGACTGTACAACTCTCACTTGTGTTTCTTTAATATTTGCAGAAAATGAAGAAGATGTTCTGAATTTGGACCAGACTACATTTGCTCACCAAGAACTGGAGGTGAGAAGGAGCTTTTGGTTATGCTCAAGTTGAAAAAAGTAGCATGTATACAATAATTGGCGCTTCCATAATTTTCTCCTTAATACAATTTCTTGGTGTAATCTTTTCACGTGAATAAATGCTGCACCAGTGTGCAGCATCCACCTGGATGATGCGACAGCAGCCATATTGCGCCAAAACGCCCACCACACACCAGCTGATGAGGATTCATGTAAGAATAAGTCAGCTGTTTTCCTGTTAGCAGGTAAATAATCTTCAATCCCACCTCACATAATTTTTTTAAGTTTTGATAGAGAAGAACAAGAGAAGAAGTAAAAGAACTGATAAACCTTTGCTGTGACACTTTAAACCCATTTGATGATTTACTGCTGGTCTGTACATTTTAATCTTCACCTAAGAACAGTGGATGTGGCTAAAATAACCCAATACTAAATGTTGGGGTGACCATAGCCATAAAGTTGATATTTCAGAGAGATATTATGTCTATAAAAGCAATTTTCACCTTGAGAATGACCCATACCTGTTTGACTCATGGCCTATGTCATCATAACAGCCCCTGGCCAAACCATAAGTGAAATATATGTGATGTCTAAGACTCGATTATTGCGGTAAGAATCTTTTGGTTCTTCAGACTTTTATTGCACAATAATTCTGCCACCACAGACATGCATTTCATTTTATTAGCACAATAAATATGCTCTGGAACCTGCCTTTGTGAGGAAGACAGAATGAGCAAGACATTGAGAAAAGACTATTCTTTTCTACTGTTTCCAACCACAAGAACTAGCAAGGAGTTGCTTGTGTAGTTGTTGCAATGAGTCAAACACTATCCTCTGCATGTTCAAGGGAGTGTCTGTCTTACTAGTCAGATCGAATTAATTCCTAAATATTGTTCTTTGACAAAGTTTTGTTTGAAATGTCCCAAGCTGAGTGCTAAAGCATCATAGCCTAAATATGGTAGTGATTAATCTAGCCAGTTTGTGTTACTTTCATGCTGTATGGCACTCTATCAAACATCAGTAAGATTGCAAACTCCATATGCACAGCCAAGGCAAGATTTAGCCAATGTTTCACTAATGGGTGTTACACACAACTGAAATACTTCCCCATGATTTCCTATCCTCTGCATTGTCTCCAACATTGAAAAGCCCAAAACATGTAAAAAAAGACCAAACAGTTATTGTAAAACAAATGTCACACATTAAATTAGTCAACTCTATAAATGCTTCAAAGAGTTCTGTTATACCATATAAGTTTCCACACACCAAACTGCTCTTGTTTTTTTACACCCTCATTTGTAGTACATCTAAAATTGGCTGCAAACCCCAAAGCTCCTTGACACTGAGACTAATGTCTTGTCCAATAACAGGAACAAAAAGCCATGTTGGGTTAAGCCCTGCGACCTGTGAAGGCTGAATGCAAAATAACTCACACACATGCACACAAACACACAAAGACGGGGGCAGACGGCCAGCTTCCAGTCTCATTGTTTCAGTAACGGAAAGAAAGGCACTGAGAGCTTCCCCTGTTTTCCTCGGCCAGTCGACGTGAGGATGGAAGTGTTTCTTGACAAAATGGTGGTGACGAAAATAGTATAGCTTTCTTCCAAAGCTCAATAAGCTGTCATGCTGCCTACTGTCTATATAGGCAGCTGAGTCCTAAAGCCAAAAGTATATCTAACTTTTGACGTGAGCGCTTAGCGTAAATGTACAACTGAACTCATAATCTTTCGAAGTATTCTCCATTAGATAGCATGCACTCGACACATGCATTCACAAGATTCATCCTCGTCCAATGGCTGCGCTAATTCTCTCCAGAAGTTATAAGTGATGCAAATTTATTTGTACTCATTAAAATTAGAATTGCAGATATATTTGAACCCCCTCAACACAGGCGCCGATTGCTGTTGGGGTCTCAAATAGTTTGCTGTTGTTGTTCCGTCTCCTGCATTTATTTGTCGACTATGAAACAACGGCCTAGGCCATTGTTGCCACCAGAATTCAAGGTGCGTACGTGAACTTGAGTATGGGCAATAAGAAATATTGGCTGCACGTGTATAGTCCTTCTTATGACCTTATGTATCTCTGCCTCTTTTCAGCACTGTGTTCGTTGTCTTTTCTCTGTGTATTTCCAAAGCGTGAAGGTAAGGTTGAATGAATTTATGAATTAACCGCTCATTTAAAATCTTCCCAGTCTACTGACATTTGTTATGACATCCGCTGAAAACATTACAATGCATATAACTTTCGTTAACTCTACAATAAGTAAATCCACTTCACCAGCTAATTACTCTTCAAGAGTAATAGAGCTTCAATTAAAAAATATATATATAATTCAAAGACAAAATTCTAAAGCACTTGTTTCTCTTATGCATCAGGTCTGTAGTACATGCAAAATATGCTGATGCGCACTGTATGCATACTAGCAGAGGTGGGACCAAGTCACTGTTTTGCAAGTCACAAGTAAGAAGAGTCTTTGCATTCAAATCTCGAGTCAAGTCCAGAGTCAAGACGAGCAAGTCCAAGTCGAGTTGCAAGTCCTCGACTTTAAGCTTCAAGTCCTAAACAAGTCGTTAGTGCTATTTGCCCAAATGAGTGTCTCTGTAGTAATTACTTCAGTAAATGTAAAGTCATAGTCTATAGTAGACTAAGTATAATTATAAAGATATAATAATTAGTGGTGTTTCATTGAGGAATAAATCATTGTTTGTAAAAAAATATAGACCTAAGTGAATTAATAATTTATCTTAAGTCCACTGTTTTGTTTATTAACCATTCAGTATTTTTTTTATTATAAATTGAGTCAAATATTCAACTTGATAATATGTAATACAGATGCTCATTTATCGCCACCTACTTATGTAGGTCCACGGAAACAGACAGCTTTATTGACATGATTGTCAGGTATTATTTATAGTATTTACAAAACATGTATGGTACTTTAAGTCCTAAACTGATGCGTTGATACAGAGCGTTAATTAAGAGATACATGAAATGAAGTGGAAAAGTAAGTGCATAACAAAATAAGAAACCATCAGTGGATGGGTTTAAAAGGCAGATTGGATGATCTGTTTTCTTATAGCTCTATATTATTAATGTTCTTAAATAGGCTACTAATTCAACAAATATTGATCATAATAAATCATTCAAATTTCATGCGGTCACGGAGGCGAGCGCAATAATAGCCTAGTTATAGCCTAATCACGGTGCTGCACTGTCTTTGTTATTCTTAACTCAAACTAAAATGTTAATATTTTAATAATTATAAGGGTTGAGTTAATATATTTTAAGTTTATGAGTTATATGTCTCTTTGCCACAAGGCTAAACTAAACATGTCTGGCACCACATTGTTCACTGTAGCAGGTTTAAGAATGGAGGCATGCTCAATTACTATTCACAGCAGAACTGTAGCTTTTCATGTACACAAATATATGTAAGTAAATGTATTTTGTGTTTTAATCAATTTCATAATTATCACAGTTGATGGCTTAGTTTAAGGGCTATTTTTACACTATAAGAGCTGTTGGATTTACAACACGTGAATTCATCCATTTATTTTGAAAGACATGAAAGTGAGTGGCTGGTAAACAGAAAGAATAGAGTGAACTTTATATGTAGGCTACTGTAATGAAGAGGCAGTGTAGTTAGATCCAATTGCAGCTTTATTGATAGACAAGAGGAGGTCAGACAAGCAAGGTTCATAGACAGCAACAGGTGTAATGAAGGCAAGGCAGAATCAGCAACAGGGGCAATGCAAAGGCCAGGGCAGGCAGCAGACAGAGAGGATATCGAAAGGCAGGCAGGGTCAAAAGGCAGACAGCAAACGGTCAGAGTGAATAGGCAGTCCAGGTAAACAGAATACAGGGGAAACACTCAGAATGTCAGCCGGGGCAAAACAAGACTTTGCGGTGAGTGCAAGGAAGCGTGTGCTGCTTATATGTGTGTGTGTGAATGAGGTGCAGGTTTGGTGAAACAATCAGGGTTAATGAGTGATTGGTGACAGCTGTGTGATTGGTGCAATGGTGGATGGGAATGTGTGTGTCGTATTGCAGTGAATGATGGGAGTTGTAGTCCATGGGTGATGTGCAACTGTAGTGTGGTGAGTGGCAACCAGATTCATGACAGAGCCCCCCCCCAAAGAGCGGCTTCCAGACGCTTCACACAAAGCATAATCCAGGAGGGCGGTGGAGCGGAGGTGGAACCGGGGAGGGAACGGAGGGCCAGGTCCATGTGGGGCCAATGAGACAGGAGCCCACCAGGGCAGGGCGGACGAGACCGCTGTGACGTGAGGTGACTCTGGCAGGTCAGCGGAGGCGTGAGGTGACTCTGGCAGGTCAGCGGAGGCGTGAGGTGACTCTGGCAGGTCAGGCGCCCACCAGGGCGGAGCAGACGAGACTGGCGCCAACCAGGGCGGGGCAGACGAGATAGGCGCCCTCCAGGGCGGAGCAGAGACCCACGGCTGGGACTGGGACCTAGAGGAAACTGAAACACAAGAAACAGAGAGAGCACATATAGTCTCAAGGACCGAGGCAGGGAGTTTAGGCGGCCATGGTAAATCCAGGGTCTCGGGCAGCCATGATGGATCAGGGGACTCCATGGGCCATGGCGGGTCCGGGGTCTCTGTGAGCAATGGCTGGAGGCTCCCCCCCAAAAGGTTCTTGGGGAATTCCACTACCTCAAGGGGGCACTCTGGAGGAGCTGAGTCTCGGGGGCACTCGGAAAGCGCTAAACTGGACAGAACCAGCGGAGACGAAGGTGAGCTGGGCGAGACCAGCGGAGATGAAGGTGAGCTGGGCGGGACCAGCAGGGGTTCTGGAGAGCCAGACGGGACCAGCAGGGGCCCTGGAGAGCCGGACTCTGTGAGCTCCTGAAACGGAACGGCCTCTGGAGCGGACTCTGCGAGCTCCTGGGACGGAGCGGGCTCTGGAGCGGACTCTGCGAGCTCCTGGGACGGAGCGGGCTCTGGAGCGGACTCTGCGAGCTCCTGGGAATGCCAGCTGCTCGCACCGACACCAGTGGTGGGTCCAACACACTAGCAATCAGTCCTGGCCAAAGAGGTGCATCTGCAGGCATGGTGGCCATCTTGGCCGGGGACTCAGGCATGGCAGGCATGATGAGAACAGACCCTGGCTTGGCAGGCACGACGAGAGCAGACCCTGTCTTGGCAGGTACGACGAGAGCAGACCCTGGCTTGGCAGGCACGACGAGAGCAGACCCTGGCTCGGTATGCATGACGTGAGCAGACCCTGGCTTGGTAGGCATGACGTGAGCAGACCCTGGCTTCTGATGGTGCGTTGTTGCCTCCGCCATCTTGTGCGTGCCTTCTGGTGCGTCCACCATCTTAGTTAAAGGTGCGGTATCGCATTCCTCCTCCGCGACACCCACAGTAAATGAGGATCCAACATACAACAAGGCATAGTCCATAAGGCCCCTCAAACTGCCATTAAACTCCCCACCAGGAAACAGAGATTTATTAAACTGGGATTTGATGTGTTCATTGAGCCCGAAATGAAACAAGTCTTTGAACAAAAATTCGTCGTACAGCGGTACCTGATAAGACAGCTCAAATTAACTTTTCCACTACATTCTAATTTATTGAGATGTACCTGTACATAGGCATTTTTCTTCTTCTTATTATTATTATTATTATAAGTGGTTTATAGTGATTATGTATATTTCAAATGTTTAAAACATTAAATATCCTAAACATTATGTGGATGAAAACACTAAGTGCTGACCAGCGAGTCTCTCTCAGGCTCAGTGCCAAAAGCTGCGCTAATCATACACTTCAGTAACCAGCCTATGTTGATCAGAACTCTCTTTTCTTGGAAGACAAAGACTTGCCGAGTCACAGGGCTCAAGTCCAAGTCAAGTCTCGAGTCATTGTTGTCAAAGTCTAAATCGAGTTGAAAGTCTTCTTTGATTATGTCAAGTCAAGTCACAAGTCCCTTTTCAAGAACTACAATGAACGGCTCGTTTGGACTACAGTGTTGTTTTCCGGGTGCTGTGATATCACGAAGCGGCCCATTACAATGTCATTACAGTTATTACACATGCACCCGAATAATTATGTTTGTAAATATGTTCCTGTGTGGCTCAGTGGTAGAGCATTGCGTCAGCAGTGCAAAAGATTGTGGGTTTGATTCCCAGGGAACACACTTACTAATGAAAATGTATAACCTGAATGTAATTGTAAGTCACTTTGGATAAAAGCATCTGCTAAATGCGTAAATGTAATATGTGTTACAATTATGAAAACGCTTTTATAAATTGCTGACAGTACAATACTGGACAATGATGTAATCTGCTGAATTTATTCTTCAATTATAAGACTAGTGTTTCCCATTCATTGATTTATTTGTGAGGCCCGCCACAATATCAAAACTGACTACTGCAAATAGATTTTCCAAAAGGTCTTGATTCGTTGAATAAACATAAGCACTGCACGTTTCAAAATCGAAACCCTGTGCAGGTGTTTTTATATCACTGTATTTCTGAAGGAAACCGACTGTCTTCAGAAAATTTGGATGTGATTTTAATTTAAACTTGCATGTAATGTCTACGGTGGCCGAGAGAGCTCAACGTGCTGCAAATAGGAAAAAAAACTACTTCAGTTTTACAACACATGCTGCAAATGCTCACAGTCACAACACAAACAAATACAGAAATGCATTGCAAATAAAATAAAAAAACACCTGCAAATTAATAATACAACTTAGTAAATTTTAGGGGGTTGAAACCCTCTGCCCTAGCGTATCCATACAAACAGATTATAATTTGACTTAAATGACCTCACCTTCTTAATGATATTGTCTACATTCTGAAATACCCTTGACGTCAGGAGTATGCCTATGATGCCTTAAAATGCAGTCTATGCAGATAGCACACTACAGAGCAAGTGTGTATTTATGTGCATGCATGCATTTCATGCATTTAACCTTGGATGTAAAAAAGCATCCAAGCAACTCAAAAGAGCTTATCCAGATGTACCGTTCATGGATCTGTAAATGTGTCTCTACAGTATGTGCATGTGTTGTGTGTGTTGTACTGTAAGTGCACTCTGGGGCCACTCTATAGCTGGTATTTATAACCGTGCTGTCAGGCCCTGGCTGCAGTTTGACCGTGGGAATGTGGCAAAGTCTTTCTGTGGTATTTTTAATGTTTGTTATTAAATATTCCCACACGGGACCATGACCAAACCATCGCCCCCTCCCTTTCTTTCTCCTTCACCCTGCCTCCCTCTGTCTCTCCCTCTCCTCCTTCTCACTGCATTCTTCTTTCCCGAGGAGGAAAGCCGAGCGGGATCCGATAACAGCCAGGCTCTGGTTTATGTGGAGATCCGGGAAGAGCGGCGGACAACTGTTACTGCAGCTGGATTTCAACGGCATAAGCCACGGTCAACAGGAAGATGTGTGTGCGTGGGGTTGTGAGCTTGAGTGATCAAGCGTGGGTGTGTGTTGTGTTTGCAAGTGTGTGTGTGTGGTCTTTGGGATTGTTTGGGTGTACACACATGCACAATAGTAGTTGAGTTAGTAAACTATTGCACACATATCAGTCTCTCATAGTGTACAAAAGAGGAAGTCTAATTCACAGCACACACACACACACAAGAATTTTCACACAACCACAAGCACTTAGGATGAAATGTAGCAAGAGTTGTAGAACAGGTGATGTGTGTGTGTGTGTGTGTGTGTGTGAATGGGCGGAGAACCGCCAGACAAGATTTTACGGGTGTCAGCTCGGGGCGGCACGTCGTAGTGAAAGTATTTCCTCTCCGCGGCCGTGTTTGTTTGTGTGGATCTTTGCCGCAGCCCGACGGATAAAGCGTTCAGAGAAAGGAGAGGGTTATCTCGCACACATAGAGTTCACAGAGAGGCCGTCATGGAAACGCCCTGGTCATAAGTCTCCAGTTTCGAAGTCTGATTCATCTCTCCCAAGTAATTTGTCTCACATAGACTGAATCTATGTGGGAGGAATCATTTTGCCATTTTCGTCACACATACACATCATTTCCAATTTCATGTTCGTGGAACAAGTCTTTGCAAAAATTCCCAATAATACTTTGTAGCAGCTGTGAGTAAACTTGCCTCAGTTTTAGGGAGTTTCTTGGTGTTTTTCCTCTCAAGACATGAGCAATTAGTTTCAAGAGGCCTGTGTTCAACTCTGTCTGGCTTGTTCGAAAGGAAAGATGACTCTGGTCAAAATTCATGTAGACAGTGGTTCCCAATCCTGGTCCTGCTGAACCCCCAATACTGATTCTTTTTTAATGTTTCTATTATCTGACACACATTAGATGTCTTGGAGTCTTTACTAATAAGCTTATGAGTTGAATCAGGTGTGTTTCATTTAGAAGACATTTCACAAGTTCGCCTGCCCATCCAGTCCTGATGGTTAATGGTAAGCAAACTTGGCTTTGCTGTCCTAAATGGAGGCTCGAACCTGAGGCTCGGCTTGAGCTCAGAGTTCAACACCCCCCATTACCTAGAGGGAGAGTAAGCAAAATAGAGGAGGAGATGGGGGTGGAGGGATGCCGGAAGAATTTATGCAGAGACTGCTGCTTATATTGACTTGTAATGATGATTGACAGGACTGAATAATTAGGCTCCTGCTGAACCTATGTTTGGAACTTCATCTAAAATAGGCTGTATTGGGGCTTTTCAGGGACCAGGATTGGGAACCACTAATGTGCAGACTAGTTGGATTTTCTTAGTATTTGTTTGGGGGCGTCAGATTCCGTTCTCGGAGGCCCACTCTCCTGCACTCTCCTGAACCAGAGTTGAACCAGCTAATCAAGGTATTCTGCATTACTAGAAACCTCAGGTGTTTTGGAGCTACACTCTGCATGACAGTGGCCCTTCATGACCGGAGTGTGACACATGTGGCCAAGGATATTGGGCTACTGCAATCATCTGAAACAACCCTGTCTTCAATTGTGAAGTTAACAATCTTACTGCACTACTTCCCATTGAATACATTATCTAATATTCAGTTTTTATCCCACTGTATTGGTTTTTGCTCACCTGAAACATGTGAGGTACCTAGAAACAGTTATGGTAGGTCAAGACTTGGGCATGAGTTGCTTGATTGGGTTCAAATGGCCGTAAGGCTACTGTATGTGTAGTAGTCTGAGATGTAAGGTCTGAGATTCTTGGCCGCTTTGATTGGCCAAGGCTCACCCAAGAGGCCATGACTGACAGTTAAAGCAATCAATCAAAGGTATGTCACTTACCTAACAGACTTGTGCTTTTTTGTATCACCCTATTACCTTACGAGCATGATTTGTTTCCTTGAAAAAAACCTGTGTGCCCTTACTGCAGGAAGTTGCAAAAAGCAAGTCAATCAGATTAGAGATTGCAAGATCGAGAGAAGTTATTTCCAGTTTGGTGTGCTATCTGAGGCTGAGTCTGGCTGAGCTCTTAAGTACTTTTGAACCAAAGCCATATCTACAAAATCCAAATCTTCCTATTCTTGCAGTATGTCGTTATTGTGGTATCCAGCCAAAAGCCAGAAACTGTTTATGACTGAGTGCAAGGTTCAACTGAAAATATCAGTTCCAAATATATACACTGACAACATTAGGGCCTAAGGTGCTTATCTTACATTGGCATATTGTTGGCACTGAATTTCTCAACCAATCTCTTTCCTTCATTGGGTTGTTAAGTGTTCCATCCCTTTCCCTTCTCGTCCCCCAAGTCTTGCATTTTTACTATGCATGCAAGAGTACAATCGCACAGACATTTGGAGAAAGGCAAAAATAAACAGAAAAAAATGCTTTCCGCACAACGAGCCAGATATATCCTTGTGGTTTTCCATGTGTTTATTTGATTTTCTAGTAGGACGACATATCTAAAGGAAAACCATAACGACTCAGTGCTGGTGCTTTCCCACCGGGGAGCATCATTCTGATAAAAATAGTGAGCTCTTTTTTTGGAAACCTTCATGAAGCTCAAAGTGTGCATCCCCAGGGCTTCACGTGGATTAGCATTGCTTTTGCATATGGAGGGCCTCTTTTCAGTCCGGACGGAGCTGCTACGGATGTATGTTGACGTTGTAACTTCATCTCAGCTTGATCTGTGAAACAATAGAAGGGCCTCTGCTGGGATTGGCACAGACTTGCTTTGTTTTGATTCACATAAAAATAATTGTCACGTTGGCAAAGTATGCATTATTTTTTGCTTCTTTTTTCATTCCCCGACCAGATTAATTTGCCCTCTGCTATGCTGTATTTGTTTACCGAACTCCCTTCTATTGTAATTCAGTTCTTTTTTTCTCTTGCTCTGTCATTTCTTTCGTTCTTAGAGGACTCAAAAACTGGGGCTGAAGGAAGTTTGTGGGTGGGTAGGAATTGTGGAGTTGGAAAAAGCTCCTCAGTTTGACTTCTGGATTTAACCTTGCTCGGTTTGAAGCTCTGACGATGAGCGTAACATGCTACGCTCAGCTGAATGCTTCTCATACTGTGGTCAACATGTTTCTCAAGTTGAGATTAAGTAACTTAAACTCCCTAAACTCCGTGACATCAAAACTGTTGTTTCTAATGTAGTTGATGAATGATTCTGGATTTAATTTAGTATGACTCACTTGGGACAATGTACTAGTATCCTCAAAGGGAAAGTTTAATTATGGAACGTTAAACATGACCTGCGACTTTAATTTTATTTATCATGATGACATGCAAAAAAACAAAAAATGTATACAAAAGCTGTCACTGGAGCAAAACCTTTGTACTTTATTTAAAGCATATTGGTACCTTAAAGGAACATATTCATCCCTAAAATGTATGTAATTGTCACTAAAATGTACATATTAGTACCTAAATGATACAAAGTAGTACTTTTTGAAAAGGTACTGCCCCAGTGCTAGCTTTTGTACCTTTTCTTCTGAGAGTGTGTAACACTTGGAGAAAGCCATCCATTAGTATTGCCAGCCACAAAACCCCAGAGGAAAACCATTTGAAATCTTCTTTACTCAAAGGACCACAAAACTTTTGAAGCCAATCACTTGAACTGAAAAATCAGTGTAACTAATCGTTTTTTTTTATTCTCAAAACTTTTATTAGTGACTCCTCACTATTATTTCAGTTTATTTCAGTACACTTAGTACACTTCCATGATGTACTTGATTTTCACACATTCATTTTGTACAAAAAAATACTAAAAATTATTATTTTGTACTTAAGATAATCTTAAGAATATCTAAGTATACTCAACTGTGCTATTTTGAGACCGCATGAATATGAACTAAAATGTGCTTTTAACACTTTAATGTATTTAGTAGTACACTTGGACCCATCTTTCATACACTTTTAAATCATACATACAAATAACACAGAATTAGTATGTGTTAAAAGCACATTTTAATTCATATTCATGGTGTCTGAAAATAGTACAGTTGAGTACACTTGCATGTTCTTAAGTTTATCTTAAAAATTTATAAAGAATCATTTTTAGTATATTAAGTAATAAGACAAAAAGGTCCCGCACACTATATATACAAAATATATAAATTATTTATTAACAGCAACATGACATCACAAAGTAAACCACATAAAAAACAAACAAATTAATGACCAATCTCTGTAAAGATCCATTGATTAGTAACAACCCACAACAGGTACATCATTAAAAAAATTGCACGTTAAATTTGTATACATATGCACATAAACATATCCTGTACATAGCCTACGAGCATGCACATCAGGATTTTGAATTTACGTTGGAGTGTAACTCGTTGAGAGTGCATTTCTTAGATATGTGGGTCCTAAGAAATTATGATAAATTGATAACGACTTTGTACACTAAGGACACGGATCATAATACTTTGTTACTTGCAACCAGCTTTCATCCGACTTCTTTAAAAAAGGGACTTCCTAAGAGCCAGTTTTATAGATTGAGGAGGATTTGTTATTCTGACGAAGATTTTATTTGTAAAATCGAAAATCATAAAAAATTAATTTTTGGATAGGGGTGAATTCATTTCATGAATGAAATGAAGCAGCTTTTAATAGTGCTTTTCAAAAGACACGTTCTGAGTTGTTAAAAAATAAAACAAAACAAGTTTTTTACCTTTATTACAACGCATTCAACTAAGTCTTATCTGATGAGATCGATTTTTAAGAATTATTGGCATTTGTTGTCCTCTGTCAGATACCATTTTTCAGCAACCACCTTTGATTGTGTACCAACGTTCCAAAAATTTGAAAGATTCTTTGGTACGTGCTCGTTTTCAGACGGGTAATCCTGATTCCACTCAGAGAATAATTAGCCCTATACCAAATGAAGTTTTATTAACAAAGTTCGGGAGGAGCACGTCAGATACTCAGCCTAATTAACACAGGTGGTACGCAATCAAGGTAATCAACCCTTGGACATAAATATAGCTGACTTACCTCCATCTAGTCGACGGTTAAGCAGCGTTCGGTGGCACCATTTACCATTACATCACAGACACAACATTTCCGTCCAAACTACGAGACCCATTCTGGGGATTTTTCCTAACCTCCGGGCAACTTGCCGGCCCCAGGATCGTTTATTTTCATTTGTATTTTATTTTTCACCAGACACGGCCATCGAGCTCCGGGCTTCGTCGCGACCGCTGCTCTTTGCTCGACCAGCCACACGTTCTCCTCCACCGGAGGTCGCAGCAGCAGGCCTTCAACGAGCCTGGGCCACACCCCAGTTTTTACCGCAGCAAAGCCTCACTCGCTTCACGCTTCGGCTCCTCAGCCTTCACCGCGGCTCTCCCAGCTGCAGCGCAAGTATGCAGCCGGGCTTCTAGCTTCTAGTTTCAGATGCTAACGCAAGGCCGCCTCAGTTAGCATGCAACCACCAATGTTGCCAATAATTCTCAGGTAAAATCTCCAAAGGCAGATATTTGTTGATAAAGTCGTTAAAAGACCTCGCGAAGACATTGGATATTAATGCCACTATGTAACCATGACACCATGCCCAGAATACACACCGGACATTCTTAAACCTCCGTATATTTACCAGCATTTAATTGGCATAGCATTCCTTAGATGGATAAACTGGATGAGATAAATGCGTTTTACGAATACACTCTTGATCAATGCGGACCAACAGTAAATATGAACGTGCACGAGTTATTCTCATTCAACCTGTGTTATATTAATGTTTCGTTTTTGACCTAAATCATAGAGACACTGACATCGATTTGCACATGCATTTCAGAGGGCTAAATAGATCCCCCTCACAACAGATTTAGTTCCCAAACAACTGTCAGTTTTGACCCAAATATGATTTTCAGTTACATAATTAATCCAAAATTCGACAGTAATAAATTATCTTGCAGCCTCAGTTGCGCACGTACCCCCAAGATCTCCCGGTTCTCTCTTGCGTATTTCAGTTCACCGGAGACATCACTCTAAACAGATCATTGGAATCAGTGAGTTGTCAACTCGAGAACAGCTGCTATCGGATCATTCCAACTTGCGAAGGAAGCGTTGGAGCAATTTGCGAACCAATTTTACAGGTTCATTAAAAATAATCAGCTTGTTCATGAATCAGACACTGCTCCTGTGTCCCAGAGCACATTATATACATTATAAGGAGTAACGGTATGTTTCATGATACGTAGCGAAGTAAAAAGTACAATCTTACGCTTTGGAACGCAGTAAAGTAAAGTTACTAAATAAACGACTCCAGAAAGTACAGATATTCGAAAAATGTACTTAAGTACGGTAGCGAAGTAAAGCTACTTCGTTACTGACCACCACCGGTCCTGTTAAACGTCACAACCATTATTCTCTGGCCTACAGCTACAGCCGCATGTGCAAGCTCGAAACTGCCTCCACTTGCAACGCAGCCCCACACATCTCAGTCTTTTTCCTTCCGCTATGAATAACCCTCTTTTTCCTTTACAGTGGCCTCCAGCTCCCATAGCAGACACTACGGCAGGCTACCTCCATTAGCAGAGCAGGCTACAGTAGCTTTTCAGGACTCCCTTCCTGTGGCCTACAGCTACGGCAGCCAAAGCAAGTGCGACGCTGCCTTCGCTCACAACACAGACCCACACATCTCTTTTCTCGTACTGCTTTCTCTCTTGCGCTTCTATCAATTTCCCACTTCAAGATCCAGAGGCCGTCGTTCAGCGTGATACTGCCTCCGCTCTCTACTTTATTTAACATCACCATATTCTCTTTTACAGCAACATCACTGCTCGTCCCACCAAATGCTGTTGCCTCGGTGCCACCGCTAGGGCATACAACATCCGAGCACCGATCCGGCAGGTGCAGACATAAACTCCTACCCCTCATCCAAGGCCGTCACCAAGGACTAATTGGGTAAGGGATGTATTGCAGGCCGCAGGCCATTATAAGCGTTTAAAATATCAAAAATATTTGTATGTAATGGATTCTAAAATAGTATAACTTGCAATGCAAGCAAGTAGCAGATGATAAAAAGGAGCAGAGAAACATAACAAACAAGAGTGCTTTCAGTATTTAAGATTATCTGAACGTTTTCCATCCAAGAACCGTGAGGCATTTTTTCCCCATCTTTACTGTCCTTTTTACCATGACACCATAGACAGTGGGAGATCTATTAAGTCGCATCTACGCACGGATCTCAATTGAAATGGAAGTTATGTGGTTATCACGTCCGTTTTTTAATCTGCTACGACATAACTGCCTGTGTTTACATTAATTTTGCATCACAAAACCATTTTAAATATGCAAGAACATTAAACCCCTTACACGGAGTCGTGCACAGCCGCATGCGCGAGCAGTCTACACAATCAAGCGCGCACCAGCATTTAAAATAAGAGCAGCCTTCCGTTAGTGAGGTTCATATCTTACATTTATAAATTCACCGCATTCCAAACCACAGGCATAATGACTCCGCACAGCATTTGTAAGGAAAACACAGACTGGCGAGTCCGCACACTTCAAGTGTACATCAAACAAATGCGTGTCTCTCTCAACGCTCCTGCGCAATGAAGCCAGCGAATCTCCTTGTAACTTGCACCAACCTTTCCAAACCTTATGAAAGATTATTTTACAGAAGGATCAAGTGGCGCATGCACGTGAGGAATTGGAAGCAAGCAGCATATGGGTGTTTATAAAGCAACTCTGCGTTATCGCTCATCTGGTTAAAATCTAAGCCCAGAATTGATTCTGAAATTCTCAGAATCTTCTGTGAGAGAATCGCGACGTATTGCCCTAATTCAATGTCCACCTAATCTCTAACACTTGGCCATTTCTTCATGACAGAAGCGCTGCAACAATCGTAAATTATTGAATGTGGACATCAAAGTTGCCATTTACCAAATTCTCCATCGAGTTCAGCCGTTTCCTGAAATAACCTGTTCAGCTTTCCCCTATAGGCGACGCAAATTAAACGAGGGTTCATGACCAGATCTTTCGTTGACCGCCATTTCAGCACTAGCCATCAGAGTGGCTACTAGGACATCGTGAGGTAAGAAACCCTTTCTAATCTATTGTCAGCTCCGCATAACTCCCCGTTCAAGCATAAACACCTTGATTCCTTTGACTGTTCTCTCCCAATATTAGAACATTGACCATGAAATCGTGGGCCTTAGCACCTGGCTGGCAAAGTCGACACCACCTCATTCCAAGCCATGCCATCCATCCAAATTCACAGCACTTATTTGGGATATGCCAGCACAGGGAATTCTATTCAGCCCAAGATTTCAAGGCTGACCAGGAACCGCTACTAGATTAGTTTTAATAGGATGCAAGCAAACCTCATAGCATCTACCCTATTAGACGCCTATCATTCAGAGTATTGAACTCTGTCAGATGCTGCTGGCGGAGCAAACGTTTCCCTGTCGGCTATCGGCGAGGCTCACCATCTGACGCTGCGGGTAACGAACTCAATCACATGCACGAGAGCTTCCTGGTTGAGCAACCTCGAGCTCCGTCTGACTATCGGTGAACTTACATGTACAATACCGCAAGGCCGGAACCCCCGTCAGATGCTGCGTAAGCCTTCCCGGTTGAGTCAATACGTCTAACAAACGCCTTAAAATCAGTGCGAGCTTTCCTGGCTTTTACTTACTTCAAATCCCACGCTTGGCGAGGCTTTTCCTTCTGACACCTTGTCTAACTCTGGCCAGAGCCTCCCAACCAAAAAAACTTGCCTTTTCCACCCTGCGGCCGGAGAGTCTCACCTATCCAGGCTGCAAGCTTCCATCTCCAGTCAGGTGACGGCGAGTGCCTCCCAGCCACCCAACTTTACCTTTCCATCTTTACCTGTCCAACAGTGAGTCTTGATCTCCCATCGGACGCCGGCGAGAGCCTCCTGGCCAGACAACCTTACCTTTTCCACCCCACGGCCGGCGAGACTTACCCATCCAGACCGCGAGTATTTTTCTCCCATCGGATGTCGGCGAGAGCCTCCCGGCCACACAACTTACCTTTCTGTCTTTACCTGTCATACACAGCGAGTCTTGATCTCCCGTTAGACGTGAGCGAGAGCCTCCCGGCCAGATAACCTTACCTTTTCAAACCTCCTGCTCGACGAGGCTTATCCGTCCGACACGGCGATTCTGAAACCACAGTCAGACGTCGGCGAGAGCCTCCCGGACAGACAAACTTTCCTTTTCCATCTTGCGGCCGGCAAGGCCTACCCAACCACGCTGCCGGTTAACTGCGAGGCGTTCCGACCCCCTAAACTTCACCCTTCTGTCTAAACCCGTCCGACTCGGAGAGAGGGCTTGACGCTCTGCCTGTCTTCCTCTGAGGAGGTTCTGCCAACCAATGGTGTTTCAGGGTGCAGCGGTTTCCCGCAAGCACTTTTCTCAGTCTCCACCTGGAAGCGTTGTGGTACTGGGAGGATTGAGCAGCTAGATCGTCTTTCCCCTGCCAGTCTTCCGCTTCAGGGTACCGAGCTAACAGCTCTAAGTATACCAGAGGCCAGTCTCAATAGATTGGTTCCCTTAGTAGGTCATCTAGCGGTGTGGGAGCCCCTGCCAAGTGTGTTTCGTTGGGTCCTGCCTAGCAAGCTCTGGTTCTACCAGTTTAGATTTCCTGGGAGATGACGTGGGTCTGAGAACCGTCGTTTCAATAGAAGACTTCAGTAAGAGAGTCCAGATGCTTATAGCTTAGGATTTCGGGGGGGGGGGGCTTACCCTCTGGGGAAGAGCAGTGTACACCTCATTATACGTCTCCCGTGTCTCCTCAGTGCCCTCAGGAGATCATGCTGCCAACCCTGCCGGTGTTTCAGGGCGCAGAGGTTTACCGCGAGCGCTTCTCTTAAAAAGAGTCCAGTCTTGAGAGACTGATTGCCCGGGGCTACTCCAATCTGGTGGGTCCCGAGCAGTCTCTGGTAATGGAGCAGAAGTATTACTCCTTTGAGGAAGGAAGCCATCGAGGTGGTCCCTCCTCACGTAGTAGAGTCCAGGTTCTACACCCGTTACTTCACTGTTCCGAGAAAGGATGGAGGGTTGCATCCTATTTTAGATCTTTGTCATTTGAACCTCTAAATCTAGAAGCAACTTCAAGTTCAGCATGCTCGCAGAGAGTCGTGTCTCAGATCAAGTCCGAGGACTGTTTTGTCACAATCGATCTAAAAGCTGCACATGTCTTCATTCTTCCTCATCACAGGAAGTTCCTGAGGTTTGCTTTTGGGGGCAAAGGCTTATAAACACAGAGTTCATCATTTTTGGTCTTGCACTCTCACCCCACTCTTTCACAGAATGTGAATGTTGTTCTGGCTCCTCCGTGGGCCTCTGCATACTCAACCACATCGACAGATTGGTTGATGTTTGCTCGATTAGAGCTTAAGGCGATTTGACATCACAATGTCGTTCTCATCCACATGAAAGAGCTGGGGTTTAAGACTAAATGCCAAGAAAGGTGTGCTTTCTCCGTTACAGAGGACCACTTATCTCAGCATGGTGTGGGATTCGACCACGATGCAGGCACAATTTTTCCCTGCTCGGTTCGAGTCAATCCTCACGACAGTCAAGAGGGTAAAAGAAGGCCAGTCACTCACTGCCAAGCGGTTTCAGGAATCTTGGGTCTAATGGCGGCTGCATCCAACATGATTACTTTTGGCCTGCTGTACATGAGACCCTTATAGTGGTGGCTCAAGACCAAGGGGTTCTCCCCGAGGGGAAACCCGCTTCGCATGCTCAAGGTCATGCGACGCTGCCTTCGTGCCTTAGACATGTAGAGGAAACCTTGGTTCTTATCTCAGGGCCTGGTGCTGGGAGCTCCTTGACGCTGTGTACGCTAGAGACGGACGCATCCCTCACCATTTGGGGAGCGGTCATGAGTGACCGCTCAGCCCGCGGTCTGTGGAGTGGTCGCCATCTCATGTGGCACATCAACTGCCTGGAAATGCTGGTCGTGTTTCTAGCTTTAAACACTTTCTCCCGCAATTAAGAGATCACCATGTGTTGGTGCGCACCGATAACACAGCAGTGGTCTCTTATATCCAGAGGTGGAAAGTAATGAATTACATTTACTCGCATTACTGTTATTGAGTAGCTTTTTTGTGTACTTCTACTTTTTAAAGTAAATTTTAAAATCTGTAATTCCACTTTTACTCAAGTATATTTTGTTTGAAGTATTGTACTTCACTACATTTTAAACACATTCATTTCTTATTTTTTCATTATTCTTATTTCTCATTCATTCAAATAAAAATCACTCCCTGGAAAATATTGCAGTAAATAATGGGCAGGAAAACAAACTGCCGCTAAAATCACAAGAAAGATGAAGACGGACAAGACAGGCATTATGGTGCAGACCCAGCTGAAAACCAAACCCAGTCGTATTCTGCTGAACTTGAACTTGAAGGAAATTAAGTGAACCACTGGCCATATACTCATGCTCTATTATGCAGTGTAAGCTGTGTTTGCCTAGTGAGACCAAACTAGCAGCTTATAATATATCGGCATCAACCCTTCGCAAGCATGTAGAGGTAAGGTAAATACTTGCATCATTGCATTGGTGGTTAAAATTAAGCTTTAACAGTTTAGCAAAAGGGTCTGTACAAATTAGACAAAAATACAGTGGTGCAGGGTGTGTGATATCATCTGCAATAATATCGTAATTGTTGTTTTAACGATGGGCAATTTGACATTATCAGAGTTTTGCCAAAAAACAAACAAAACACTCTAAACCGTGTGCTGTGAAGTCTAGTAGATTAGACTAGTGCGCTCTTTCACAGCGTGAATCATTCTGTTAAAATGCATTTAGAATGATCACAAAATTGAAGATATAGGGGCAGAAAATGTATATATTTATATAATTTCGTATAGTATATCGAAAGAATTTATCCAAAAATCAGCATGATTACATATAATCAGAGATGGCAAAAGTACTCCGTTGCCGTACTCAAGTAGAAGTACAGATACTTGTGTTAAAAAATACTCTGGTAAAAGTAGAAGTACTGATTTAACTTCTTTACTCAAGTAAAAGTAACAAAGTACAGGCTTGGAAATTTACTTAAAGTATAAAAGTAAAAGTAGCCTTGCGAATGACAACCATTTTTTATGTAAAGCTACCTGGACCACACAAAGGTTACTAGAGTGCAAACAGAGACACATAAGTGGACATGGAAAAAAGGCTCTTTATATGACATTGCCTACATTTTGTGCTATAAAAGTTTAGAGAAATTACAAATTCAATGTGCATTGTATTAAATTCCAATTAACATCACCCCTTCATTCATGACATGGATACCGTAATCATACAGAGAGAACATAGTTGCAGACCTTTATCTTTTGCTCGTTTCTAAACTGGGCACCTGATGGCTTTGACCTTACTTGTCCATCTCTGTGTTTATTTGGCACTCGACAATCAGGATTTCCCCATCCCCCCAACACTGTCACTCACGACACGAGTCACAAGGTCACGACCAGAAGTCAAAGACTAAACCAATTCACCTTGGTGGTTGTTGTGACCACATAATTGTTTTGTATTACCTATTTTTATTAGACATTTCACACAATTTAGAAAAACAAAAATGTGCAGGAACTATAGAGGTCTATATTTTATAATATTATGAATGAAATGTCCGTTGGAAGAAAGTCGAGGTGTGACTGACTTAGCTCACTATGGATCAATTCCCCACACAGTGAAATGATAGATAATAGAAAACTGCTTCACGGCTCATTTTTTTTTTTTTTACATTTTTATTTACTGCTCGTGCCGGCGGTGCCGCCCGCGCCAAAAAACGCTACTGTACCGAATTAATAAAAAACACAATAACGTTATATTGACCCGCGTTCTGTTTTCTATCAGGCGCCGTGCACGGTTTAGATTAGCAGCTATGTAAGATGCAAACAAACGCACCAGGGTTCGATTGAATCAAGTTGAGTGTGAAGCCAGTAAGTTACAGACAGACCAATGCTGCGGGGGGCGGGAATAATCCCGCTCGGGCTAGGACCGCAGCAAACGAGCCCAGTGTGAAAGCACCCTGAATTCGTTTTTAATATAAATCTATACATGCAGATATTGTATCAGCTAGTAGATTATTTTCTAATAAACTGAACGCTTCCTAACCTTAACGTTACTTGGGTTACTTAACTAAATGCTAGCGAACCAAAGCATCGTCATTGCTAGCAGGAGAACAAATGTAACTGACCACCATTAACGTAAACTTAATAAAGTTACTGAAACAAACAAATAGCTTTTAATAACAACAAAAAGATGCATTTACCTCAATGTGTTTTTTCAAATTCGACGGTGAATTCTTGAAAGCCAGCAGTTCGTGGTATTTTGGTTGGCACAATTTGCAGCACATTCGCCAGGAGTCATTCTTCATGCCTACAATCTCAAAGAGCTCTCTAAGATAAGGCCAAGGATGAGTGTCTTGCTGCTTGTCTGCTCCGTTTTCTTCAATAATATCACCGCCGTCCATACTGCATGCTAACTTTACCGCCATCAAGCCGCAATGATTTCCCGCGAATGAATGCCGCCGAATCTGTTGAGTCGTCTTGTAGTGGTGCGTCAAGTGCAACGTATAATCCCATCCAATTAGATTTAATTCAGTATTGATGACGCGAAATAATAACGGTAACTCCACTGAAATTATTTGAAACTAAAGTAACGAGACAATTTTGTAAAATGTAAGGAGTAGAAAGTACCGATATTCGTGTTAAAATGTAATGAGTAAAAGTAAAAAGTCGACACAAAAATAAATAGTAAAGTAAAAATATCTGAAAAATCTACTTAAGTACAGTAACGAAGTATTTGTACTTCGTTACTTCCCATCTCTGCATATAATATATATATTTTTTTACAACAGTTCAATATACAATAAATCAATTAAGAGACTTGCGTTATAGACACCATATTGCCTGTTTTTGGTCTATTTCAACAACAAAATAATTCGAAACACAGCCACCATACACAGTTTTGCGTCTCTGATCAACATGATGGTGTTTTGTTCCTGAATGAATCAACCGTTTAAATGATTCGGTTCAATCACAATGACTTTCTTAATAGTGACTTGGTGACACCTACTGGCGGTTTTAATTTCACATGTAAAGTATCTTTTCATTTTTTTTTTTTTATAATTTATCATTTCAAATGAGTATTCAACATTTTATGTCTTATATATCAAAACATTATTTTTGCGTTTGTAACAGCAGGCTAAATGCATTCATGTCCTGCTTTAAACAGTGTGTAAATACATCTAAATGCCACTTCAGATGAATCTTCTGTTTCCTCTGCATTAAAAAAGATACATTTTGTTGATACTGATTTAATTTGCCTGGTAATAGCCCAAATGTTTTATTATTCTAAATAACTGATTCCTTTAATTAAATACAACTAGTTTGAGATTTATAGGCCTATCCCAGGGGTGTCAAATCTCCTGGGGGGCCACAACCCTGCAGGGTTCAGTTTCAACCCTGCTCCAACACACATACCATGTAGTTTTCAAATAAGCCTAAATGATTGGATTAGCTGGATCAGGTGTGTTTAATTAGGGTTATATCTACACTGTGTTGGGCTGTGGCCCCCCAGGAACTGAGTTTGACACCTTTGGCCTATCTCATTTTCTCGTCCCTCCCACTGTTAAAATGTAACTAAGTAATTTTTACTCAGAGTAAATTTAAAATGAGCTACTTTTTACTTTTAATTGAGTAGAATTTTAGACTGGTACATTTACTTGTACTTAAGTAAAATTAAACTAATGTAATGGTACTTTTACTTCAGTAGAATATTTTCGTACTCTTTCTACCTCTGCTTATATCAAGCACCAAGGAGGTCTGCAGTTCGTGCCCCCTGTACAGGCTGGCGCCCCAGGTTCTTGGGTGGTCCCAGGGAGAACTCCTCTCATTGAGAACAGTTCATATTCCTGGGCATCTGAATATGGGAGCAGACATCATGTCGAGGCAGGGGCCGAGGCCCAGGGAATGGATGCTTCACCCCGAGAAAAGGTGGTGAAGCAGACTTGGAGAGTTTGGCCAGGCTCAGGTGGACCTGTTTGTGACTTGAGAGACATCGCACTGTCCCCTCTGGTTCTCTCTGACCCAACCAGCTCCATGGGGGCTGGATGCCAGGGTAAAAACATGGCCACTGATTCATCTATACACCTTTCCCCAATCACTCTGCTCCCGGGAGTTCAGTGCACCAGACAGGCAAAAGAGTCCCGTTCTGGCCGGGCCGAGTATGCTCAGGACTGATTTCTCCACAGGGTTGACCCACTTCACCCTAGAGGTCTATGTGGTGGCCATTGCGGCCTGTAACGCCCCTCGTTGTGACTAGTCCGTGGGCAGACATCCCCTAGTTACACGTTTCCTCCATGGTGTGCTGAGGCCTCCGGCCAAATAAGCTTATGCTAAGTGGTGGATTAGGAGTCCTCTGATCTCCCCTCTCCTTTTCTCCAGAATTTGGCCTTCGGGACGTGGTCCCTGCCTGCTTTAGCCACTCCTGGCTCCCCTTTCTCTCGCCCTAGCTGTGCTCTTCCACAGTAGGCAGGGATTTGAAAGTCTGGTGGCATGAGCATCTCGTTCCCAAAGCATTAGACGCAGCTCTAATTCCTGAAGAGGAACGTCTCAGGTTACGTATGTAACCCTAGATACTCGAGGGAACGATAGGCTGCATCTAGGGGCCACACTTCCGGCATCCCCGCGAATGCTTGCTTCATTCCTAGAAGCTGATGCTGGTTCCACTGCACGTGCTTTTATGCTTCCTGGTCTCTATGCCCGTGACGTGTCGCCCATTCTGATTACACACGTTATTCAGAGCGTGGTCACACTGAAGGCGTTCCCAAAGCGTTTGACGCAGCGTCTCGTTCCCTCGAGGAACTAGGGTTACATACCTAACCTGATACGTTTTTTCTACCCTGGTATCCTGAGCTGAACAAAGGCAGATATTTAGATATTCTAAATATGAAAGTTAGTTGTGATAAAAAGACAAAGACTATTCACATGTTTACAATAATGTTAAAATGATAAATGTCAAAAAAACGATGTAAACAGCTATTACCGCTTACCCAATTTAACGCCTATTGTGATTTGGCATGTTTATGACAGTAGTTTAGATCAGAGAGATTACTCATGATAAATGACTGTTTGGGTCATGAATAGGGTTGGGTATCGTTTTAATTTTATCGATTTCGATTCCGATTCTGCTTATCGATTCTGATTCTTTTCGATTCCCAGTTTCGATTCTAATGTGATTAAATAATGATATCAAACATTTATCCCATGTCTCTTTTTAGCACACCATTGCACGAGAGCTATATTTTAGTATGCATTTGAGAGACATTCTGAAATGTAATGCATTCATACATGTGTAACCCCCCCCGGTCCGCACCATCACACCGAGCGGGTCTCGAACCCTGGGATGCCGGCGCGGGAGGCGGGCACTCTACCAAGGAGGCTTAAGGCTACAGCCTCTAGTGTCAGTCAGCCTCTTTTTGAGGTCAAGGGAGTGAGGTTTACACACAGCCCTTACTGGCATACATCCGTTACACATGCATGCACAGTTTGCAGCTTTAATCGCCTTTTTTGGTAATTTCATGACTTAACTGACGACAGACTCGTATGCAGTTTCTTGTGCGCTTATTTATGATGACGCGATCAGGGCGTGCGCCGTGAGCACAATGACGGCTGATAGGACAGGAAAGATTGTTTTACTGACATAAAGCCTAACAGCATCTCATTGTTCTACCGAAGCTCATTTGGCTGATGTACCTTTTCCGCGCTCATTTGACTCGCGCCTGGCGCTGAGGCAAAGCTGCAGTGCGCGTCTGAAAAGTCTCGTTGGATGTGGATGCAAAAAAATACACCGGTTCCGCATCTTAATAAAAGCTTTTCTTCAAGAAAAAGGGGTCAAAACTGCAGTTTTGAGCAGAGTGGCCAAGCTTAGATCAGTGGTGGCACTGCTGCATGGATGATCCAAGTGATCACAACATTGTGATCGCACAACTCAAAGATTGAGGAATGAAACAGACAAATAATTTAAATTTAGGAATAGAATCACGTTGGTGTTTGAATCATTTTCGCGATCTTTAATGATCTATTGTATTAATGTCATGTTGGTGGTGACACCTCTCTTGCAACATGTTTAGCTATCACAGATATTATACTTCACAGATATTACAGATATTAGGCTTCTGATCGCAAATGCAGGCAAACTTTGGAGCGCTTAGATTAGCGAGCAAGGTCCTGGCAGATCGCTAGATCACACCGGTCCTCACAGATGAAGAAAAGAAAAGCTGTGTAGTCTATTTAAAGCATTACAGCGTTAAATTAAGATGTATAACAGAAAATATTATTTTCTTGCTTTTTAAAAATGAAACTATAGACATATTTTAATATTTACTATGCCAAGTCCAAAGCTCCAATCCATATAAAATACCCCTGTGATTTTCAAGTTATGTTCAGGTGTATATATACACTTACAAGCCATAATATGTTGCTGTGCCCATTCTTCTTTGAGTCTACATGGACCTGCCATCTCTGTACCTGATCAAGCCTGGTTCTCTCTGTTCCTTCTTAATTCTATATAAATTTATCTCTCAGGGTGGGACAGCAGCTACGCGCAGATTGAAGCTGTGACTAATAAGAAACACCAAATGGAGGAGGCACAAACAATGGCTGGTCTGTGCCTGGTCAAATATGGGGTTTGCCCCTGATGATTGCAAGCAGGAGGAAATCATTTCCCCTATTGGCACTGCATGGAGACGTGCATGTCATGAGTGCTCTCTCTGTGTGAGTGTGTTATCAAATAACCTCATACTGATTTTGACCTTTAAATGCATGTCCAGAGGCTTTTCTTTAGCTGGGGGAACAGAACTCCCACCAACTGAAGTTGAATTTTGTGGCATTCAGAATATCTATTGCAAAAAATTACTCTCATGGTATAATGCTAGTAATAATATTATTAATATGATACTTTGATATGTGTCATGGTGGTATTTAGGTCAAATTTGGACTGATGGACAAAAGGCCCATTCACATCATGGATCATAACTATGACAATAACAATAAAGATATGTTTTTTAAAAATAATTCTAACCACAACTAAAACAATTACGGCACAGAGGAACGATATTTTTGGAACCACTTTCAGAACTTTTTTTTTTCCAACTGATGAAAGATAAATCAATTGACAGCCAATCAGAATCCACTCAACTTTATAACGCTCAAGCATTTAAAGTGGCAGACAACAAATCTGCATGTATACTAAATTGTAACAAACAATGTTATTATCCATTGGTGTGGTCGCTAAGATAGTAATCGTTATAGTTATCTTTATAGATGGTTTCAACGGCAATAACATAAACAAATGTTGCTGCACATGTGCGCTTTTGTGGACGAAACTTAGACTTACACAAAGAATCAACAACAACAGCAAAGTCTCTCTAGAGTAGATTATTTCTGATAACAAGCAAAATATGTTAGCTGCGTAAATCAGACAGGCTTATTGAAAATTCTAATTCATTCTCTGTCAGCAGGAGGCACTTTTGGAGCGGCAGAAACAGAGGTTACTCTGCTCATAAATGCTACTTTATCAGATACAATGAAAATGCCATTGAAATGTTTCTGAAGACAGTCGGTTCCCTTCAAACCACAGCCATATCATCCTGCAGCCCAAGACTGGTTACCCACTGAAGTTACGCGTGGTTAAGCCTGGTCAGTACCTGGATGGAAGACCTCCTGGGAAAACTAGGTTGCTGTTGGAAGAGATGTTAGTGAGGCCAGCAGGGGGTGCTTACCCTGTGGTCTGTGTGGGTCCTAACACCCCAGTATAGTGACGGACTAGACACTAAGCTACAATGTAGTTCTCAAAACTCACAAGAGCTTGCATTTTACTGCCAATATTAAGTGTTGATCATGGTTTTGAACCCCACTGAACATCGTCTGTAATCACTCCTACCTCACACAGAGAGAAACACCTATATGGGTCTCAATGAGAAAAAGTGAATGAAAAAGGTATGTACATATATATATTCACTGCAGGTCAGTGGAGTCCAGTGTTGTTTGGAATACAGTCATATAGATTTAAAATAACATTAGGGTGAGTAAATGATGACAGAAATTAATTTGTTTGGGGTGAACTATCCCTTAAAGTGTGTGCTGGGTGTGTGTACTTTTGTGCACTTGTATTTTATTGCATGTTTGGCTCATGCTCTAAAGCTGTTGGAATAGGCGGATGACTACACAAAGTTTTTTCTTCCACTTCACTTTTTTCTTTCCCCCTGCTGTTTTCTTGTTCTCTCTGTTTCTCTTTTCATAGTGCTGTATTTATTTTTACCTGCCTACGAGAGTAAAAAAGGTGTGTTTCAGCAACATAAATGGTTTCCTGTTTTGATGACTGCGTCCCCTTTACCAAATCACACAGACATATGTGCACACACATAAACACAGTAGAAACACGCAGTCACGGTTCAAGCAGTTTTAACTAAATAAATAACAGTTATTTCTAGGCCTTGTGTGTGATTTCCAAGGTATTATTCTGAAGAACTTAAATGAATTATTGGATGTGTTATAAGTTAATTTGTTGTTATGTTTCTTAATTATAAACAATGTATACAGAGTGTTGGGAATATCACCACTAAGCCATTAATCATAACACTGGATGCCTTCAAGGTTATGTGCTGAGCCCTTTATGGTTCTCACTTTTTACCCATGACAAGATTTAAGAAATGTTAATTTATCTTTGAACATCAGCAAAACTAACTAGATGGTTGTAAACTTCATAAAGTCCGGTAAAGCCACTTTATGTAGATGAGTCAGGGGATGAGAAGTGTACACTCATACAAAGGTCTATGTCAGCGAGGACTTTTGGACTTTAATGCACTATTTGTATTAAATGTCTATGACAAGAAGGCACAATAGCGACAAGACAATACATTTGGTCAACCAAACCAAAACAAAAGTCCATGAACTTCCCCATCACAATTTTAAGGTTAAAATGCAAATATTATGTATAAGGGAATGTATATAATTCCTGTATCTGGTAAGCACACTTCACCTGTGACAAATTATTTTTATAAGTAAAAATATTCTGCATCTATGATGCTTTAAAACTACTAAGTACCGTACTTAATAGTTCATTTTAACATTTGTATTATAATTTTTTATAATTGTATTTATTTATTTATTTATTTTTAGGTCCGTCTCATTTTCTGGTTGGTGATCCTGTGCCATTGCTTGCATTTAGTCATATTGTCCTACACATTTGTCTTGTTTTGGACTTTTTCCCCCATCCCTCTCTCTTCTCTCTTTCTCTCTCTCTCTCTCTCTCTCTCTCTCTCTCTCTCTCTCTCTCTCTATCTATCTATCTATCTCTCTCTCTCTCTCTATCTATCTATCTCTCATGTCAAAATAGTGTACTAATTCTTTTATAGGAAATAATTTATAGCCAGAGACATTTTTGAGTGCTTAATGCAACAAACCCCACAGCACTCATCAAAGACAGATACGAATCAATTGAAAATACATTTCCTGTGTGGATGCCATACTCTTGAATAAATATCACCATGTGCATTTCACAGAAAAAAAAGAAGATAAAACGTAAAACCTGTGTAGGAGTTTGCGATGAACTTTCCCACAGACGGTTAAAGAGAAAAGAAAGAGAGGGAGGGGTGTTGTAATATTTGTTGTGAGGTGGTCTCAAAGACAGCTGTGGTTTCCGGCTGAGCGCAGGTGTGTGACAGCATCTACCTACACCCCACCCTACTTCTGTCTCTCCTCTCATCTGCACTCGTTTACCCCACCACAAGATAGACAGATTGCCTTCACCACACTGCACGCTATAGGGAGGCAGCAGGAGCGCACAAGTGTGTGTGTGTGTGTTCTGTTTTAAGTATATGTGGATGTTGTGCAGAATGTGTTATAGCAGTGGGTTCACACACACTTTCAAGTTAGCGAACTATTATCTTTTGTAACAAGACACATTGGATGTCTCTTACACAACTTTGTTAATGTTACAGCATATTTTTAAAGATGCTATCTGTGTGTGTGTGTGTGTGTGTGTGTGTGTGTGTGTGTGTGTATGTGTAAGCGGTTTGTACATACAGGTGCATTGCTCTCTGCTGTTTGCAGGCAACATGAAAGTGTGTGCCATCACTTTGACAAACAGCCAAAAAGAGTCTTTGTGCGATTCATTCTTTACATATATACCGCTCTACTAAGAAACATTTACACAACTGAGAAGCCCTTATTATTTCTCATTGAAAGTTAAATTAAAGCATATTGCAATGGGATTTTTAAGTTATTGTTTAAAATAAAAAATGCATTTATGTTCTAAATTTGTTTTTAAAAAGATCTGCTATGCTGCTGCTGCTGCTGCGGTAGAGCAAGTACCGAGACTTGCTACTGCCAATACATCCACAACATGCTGCTGTGAGCATGTAAGAAATACTGCTGCACATATAACACATATGAATAACCCCCCATTGCAAACATGAATCACCCCGTAGCAGATCTATACAGGAGGAGCTGGGGAAGGTGGAGGGTTCCTGAAGTGCGTTGCCAAACTGCTACAGCAAACGAAAAACAGGTATTTGAATACTGAGCTCACTGGCTACTTATACAGGAGAAAACCAATCAGCTCAGCCGTATGATAATGATGTAATTAGGTCAGACTGAGTTGGACCTATCGGACTGTGCCAACTTAGACTTTCATGCCAGAACTCTGTATATATATTGCACTACAGTAGGCCTATATGATAATTGATATTGTGTCAAATGCATGAGTGCTATAAATAATGTCAAATAATGCAGCACCTAACTTCTATTTTTTTATTATTATTTATTTATATTTTATTTTCTCATATTATTTATATTTATATTATATTATGTATTTTTATATTAAATGTATATTATTTCATTAAATTAAGTAAATAAGTAAAGCTTTACTTTACTTTCTGTAACATACATACACGATTATCTAAGTTTACATGTCAAAGACAAATGTCACAGTGAGGTAATAAAGATGAATTAGGACAGACACATGTAGATGCTTTTATTCCTAAACACCAAAAGGACAAATATAGATATAGTACTGTGTTTGCAGTCTGACAAAGCGTGTGCTGTTTCTGGTGTGTGTAGCACCTGCTGCTCTGCAGATCCAGCTGAAGAAACCCATAGAAATGAATGACTGGAATTAACACATTGAAGATCATAATCATTTAAGCTTTAAAAACAATACAATAATGTGGTAATATACATTTCAATGTAAAAATGTATTTATTATGCTATTAAAATGAGAAATTTAAATTTTCACGTTAAAATATGCATTTGTAGCAGGAACAACTAGTGAGAATTGGTCCAGACAAAATGGGGATGTGAACTTGACACCAGTGGCAGTGTTGAACATTTATTTTCTACCCATTTGTCAAATGATAATACTCTAAAGATTCTAAAGTTATACATATGTAAACAACGTTTAGATGGTGTCAATGTCTTAGTATTATATGTTTCACAGTATACAGCCATGTCTGTATGAGATGATTGCACAACATGCTAAATGTTTTACTAGTCCTTTTGGTATAGGACAGGTGTGAGGCTTCGGGTTAATTTTAGACTGGGGTCTTCTGTCTTCATTTATGAGAACGGAGGGCAGTTGTCATAGTGCATATGTGCTTCTCTCTGGTGTGTTTGGGACAGGTTTGGGACAGATGAGACTAAAAATAGAGAGGGATAAAAAAGTAGAAAGAAAAAAGGGCCCCGAGAGGAAAGGGACAAATGTTTTGAGAGGGAGAAAGAAATCATGTGTGTTTTAAAGGCGGGAATGTGTTACTGGACACAGCTGTTGTGTGTCCAAGAGTTTAGACACGAGAGGCGAAAGTGGTGTGCTTGCTATTACGTCCCGACTCTGATTCTGCAGCTGGAGCACAAACACAGGTCTTCTACAGGTTCAAGCTATAGTCCAGCTTTACCACTGTAAATATATACATTGGGCTCCAACATCACGAGAACACTGAAAATGCATTTTATTTAAAGCAATTTATTACAGATTGTATTATCAGTATTATTACATAACTAAGGCAGTCGTTGGCCTAGTGGATAGAGTGTTGGATTTGAAACCTGAGGTAACCTAAGGTTGTGGGTTCGAATCCCGGCTCTGGCAGGAAGTCCACGACTGCTCCCCGGGCGCCGCAATGTCGGCTGCCCACTGCTCCAAGTATGTGTGCACTTGGATGGGTTAAATGCAGAGAACACATTTCACTCCTCATTATACTCTGTATAATTGTGTATGTGACAAATAAAGCTCATCTGAGCTTAATTTGTATATTGTAATGTCTTAGTATTTGGTTTGTCTTTTGTTTGACTCCACAAGCTTGTGTGCAAAATGTGATGATCATGTTCTTCAGCATGCTTCAGTGGAAGACAAAACATCTAAATATCTGTACAAAGAGCCACACGATCCGTCTCACAAACTGACTGTTTGTGACCTAGAAATATAGTGCAGAATCTGAAATATTAATTCTTCATGTTACATCGAACACACTTAAAAATAAAGGTGCTTCAATAGGTTCTTCACAGCGATTCCATAGAAGAACCATTTTTGAATGAGAATTCAATTCAAGATTATTTGTATAGCGCTTTTTACGATACAACCGTTGCAATGCAGCTTTACAGGAAATTAAGTCTCTACAATAGATTTATATATTGGAGAATCTTAATATATTTAACTTGTGGCAAAATTAGCTTAATTCTGTAGACTGTCTGATGGCTGGCTTCCTCTGAGCGGTTGTCATCGTCTCTTCTCATTTGTTCGGTCATCTCGGATCATTTAAGGGTTGGATCCAGACTGAAGCTCGTGTAATTCCTAGTTACAAAAAACAGAGAAACAAACAGAGACATAATTAGCGTAGCTGTTGTTCCATCCAAGCAAAAAACATTTGTTCAACCCAAGCTAAAGCATAATAATGTGCATTTGATCAGATATACCTGCAGTGCAAGATTGTGAGATGCATAGTATGAATGCTTGGCTAAAGAGATGTGTCTTTAATCTAGATTTAAATAGAGAGAGTGTGTCTGAACCCCGAACGTTATCAGGAAGGCTATTCCAGAGTTTGAGAACCAAATATGAAAACGTTCTACCTCCTTTAGTGGACTTTGCTATCCTAGGTACTACCAAGAGTCCAGAGTTTTGCGACCTTAGGGAGCGGGTTGGATTGTAGCGTGATAGAAGATTAGTTAGGTACGCAGAAGCTAAATCATTTAGGGCCTTACAGGCAAGTAATAGTATTTTGTAACTGATACGGAACTTAATAGGTAGCCAGTGCAGAGACTGTAAAATTGGAGTAATATGATCATATTTTCTTGACCTGGTAAGGACTCTTGCCGCAGCATTTTGTACTATCTGTAGCTTGTTTATTGAAGATGCAGGACAACCACCTAGCAGTGCATTACAATAGTTCAGTCTAGAGGTCATGAATGCATGAATTAACTTTTCTGCATCAGAAAGAGTTAACATGTTCCGTAGCTTGGCAATGTTTATAAGATGGAAGAATGCTGTTTTTGTAACATGGGAAATATGTAGAGGAAGTAACAGTACATCCGTCTAGTTGCAAATTGTGATCCAAGAGATTCTGTTTTTTGGTCCAATAAGTAATATATCTGTCTTATCTGAATTTAAAAGGAGAAAATTATTGGCCACCCAATCTTTTAAATTTTTAACACTTTAGATTTTTAAAATTTTAGCTTTGATAGTTTAGAAGTTTCATCTGGTCTTGTTGAGATATATAGTTGAGTACCATCAGCATAACAATGGAAACTAATCCCATATTTTTCTAATAATATTACCAAGGGGCAACATGTATAATGAAAATAGCAGAGGACCTAGGACAGATCCTTGTGGTACTCCATACTTTACTGGTGATAATTGAGATGACTCCCCGTTTAAATAAACAAAATGGTAGCGATCGGACAGGTAGGATCTAAACCATCTTAGAGCCTGCCCTTGAACACTTGTATAGTTTTGTAATCGATATATCAGTATGTCATGATCTATAGTGTCGAACGCAGCACTGCGCTGTAGAATCTGCATTTGTTATTGTATTTCTGATGTTATTTATTTTATCAGTGAATAAATTCATAAAGTCATTACTATCAAACTGTGAGGGAATGTTTAGATTGACTGACATCTGTTTATTTGTTAATCTAGCCACTGTGCTAAATAAAAACCTTGGATTGTTTTGGTGATTATCTATGAGTTTGCGGATATACTCGGTTCTTGCAGTTTTTAGAGCCCGTCTATAGCTGGACATACTGTTTTTCCACGCAATTCTAAAGACGTCCAAGTTCGTTTTTCTCCATTTGCGCTCAAGATTACGAGTTTCTTTCTTGAAAGAATGTGTATAACTGTTGTACCATGGTGCAGCACATTTTTCTCTAACCTTTTTTAATTTGATGGTGGCAACAGTTTCTAACCTATTAGAGAAGATAGTTCTCATGTCGCTAGTAATCGTGTCTAGTTCATCTGTATTTATGGGTACACAGAGTAGTTGAGATAAATCCGGTAGGTTATTGGTGAATCTGTCTTTAGTGGCTGGAACGTCTCGGTTACGTATGTAACCCTCGTTCCCTGAAGGAGGGAACGGAGACGTCACGATGGAGGACCGATGAATTGGGATCTCGCTTAGAGAGACCTATCCACTTCGAGTGTAAACAAAACGAGCCAATGCACATTGGCATGCGATAATTGCATCCAGCTGCCGCTGATAACAGCGTGAGTATAATTAGGCAGCAGGTGCAGTGCATATTCAGGTTTTCGCTGAGGAGCCGAGCCGGGGCCCGACTGCTCAGCGGTGGTACAGGAGCCGTGGCGACAGGACGTGACGTCTCCGTTCCCTCCTTCAGGGAACGAGGGTTACATACGTAACCGAGACGTTCCCTATCAGTCGGTCACTCTCGACGTCACGTCGGAGGACCGACAAATTGGGATCCCTACCAAAAGGCCACGGATACTGCCCCTTCCAGTGTCCCGTGGAGGCCTCATGTGCTGTTATTTTTTGGCGCAGGTTAGGGCCCCCATAGGAAGATCCGTTACTGTTGCTATGGCACTACCCACTCAGTAGGACTGGATAACACTGGGAAACGTACCCGTTCAGCTCAGAAAAGGAACACTGCGGAAGCCCTTACCTTCCCGAGGTAGGTTCAGAGGCAGTTACACATATGGACAATAGTCAGATGCATATGGAAGATTGGAGGTGATTGTAACCTCTTGGAGTAGCAGGAAGTCTGCCGGGAAACACGGGCTCTAAGGCTAACCGTGGAAATACACATATGAGATCCGAACGGTCTCTACATATGGACCCCAGCCCTCTACCGGTTCTCAGGGATTCATCGAGTGAGGGCCTGGCGCCGGACGCTCCGCCACGTCCAGCTGCCGAGGGGGTGGAGGAGCTCGACAGGGTCTACAGTTGGACTCTCTGGAGCAGTTTTTAGCAAGCCGACCGAAACCGGGGCCCCTCAGTGCTTCTACCCGTTTGAGGTGAGAACACAGGAGGAAACCGGTTCCACATGAAGGCTATAGAATCTAGCGAACGTGTTAGGGGTCGCCCAGCCCGCAGCCCTACAAATATCTGTCAGTGAGGCGCCACGAGCCAGCGCCCAGGAGGACGCTACACTTCTCGTAGAGTGAGCTCTCAGCCTGAACGGGCAAGGCACACCCTGTGCCTGATAAGCCGGGGTGATGGCATCCACTATCCAGTGGGCCATCCTCTGCTTGGAGACGGCATTCCCTTTCTGCCGGCCTCCGTGACAGACAAAGAGCTGGTCTGAGGTCCTGAAGCTTTGCGTCCTGTCAACGTAGTGTCTCAATGCTCGGACGGGACAAAGCAAAGCCAGGGCTGGGTCTGCCTCCTCTGGGGACAGCGCTTGCAGGCTCACCACTTGGTCTCTAAATGGAGTAGTGGGAACCTTGGGCACATAGCCGGGCCGGGGCCTCAGGATTATCTGGGAATCCGCCGGTCCAAACTGTAGGCACGAATTGTCGACCGAAAATGCGTGCAGGTCCCCAACCCTCTTAATGGAGGCCAGAGCAAGCAGGAGCAGAGTTTTCATTGAGAGAAACTTGGGCTCGACTGTCTACAAGGGCTCAAACGGGCCCTGTTGCAGTGCTCTAAGCACTAAGGACAGGTCCCAAGAGGGTATAGAGGGGGGGCGTGGAGGATTCAGCCTTCTGGCCCCCCTAAGGAACCTGACGACCCAGTCATGCTTCCCCACCGACTTCCCTGCCACAGGGTCGTGGTTGGCAGCAGTCGCAGCCACGTAGACCTTGAGGGTGGAGGGAGACAGCCTTCGCTCCAACCCTTGCTGCAAGAAGGATAGCACGACTCTGATCGGGCATCTCCGGGGGTCTTCTCTGTGAGAAGAGCACCATTCGACGAACAGGTTCCACTTCAAGGCGTAAGCGTGTCTCGTAGACGGTGCTCTCGCCGAAGTGATGGTGTCAACTACCTCTTGGGGTAGGTCACCTAGAACCTCCGCGTCCCGTCCAGGGACCAGACATGAAGTTTCCAGAGGTCTGAAAGCGGGTGCCATAAGGTGCCCCGTCTCTGAGTCAGTAGATCCTTCCTCAGAGGAATCTGCCAGGGAGGGGCTGTCACGAGGAGCATCAGCTCTGGGAACCAAGTCCTGGTGGGCCAGTATGGCGCCACGAGCAGGATCTGCTCCTCTTCCTCCCTGACCTTGCACAGTGTCTGTGCGAGAAGGCTCACTGGGGGAAATGCATACTTGCGAAGGCCCCGCGGCCAGCTGTGTGCCAGTGCGTCCGTGCCGAGTGTTCCTTCGGTCAGGGAGTAGAACAACTGGCAATGCGACGTCTCTAGGGACGCGAACAGGTCTACCTGTGCGAGTCCAAAACGATGCCAAATCAGCTGGACCGTCTGGGGATGGAGACTCCACTCTCCGGGGAGCGCAGCTCGTGACAGCTCGTCGGCTGTCCGGTTGAGCAAGCCCGGGATATGAATGGCGCGAAGCGACCTCAGATGCTTCCGACTCCAGAGGAGGAGGTGACGGGCGAGTTGTGACATGCGACGGGAGCAGTAGACCACCTTGTCGGTTGATGTACGCAACGGTCGCAGTGCTGTCCGTACGGACCAGTACATGCTCGCCTCGTAAGCGTCTCTTGAGACGGTTCAAGGCCAGGTGTACTGCCAGCAACTCTAGGCAGTTGATGTGCCAGTGCAGTTGGGGACCCGTCCAAACCCCCGACACTGCATGCCCGTTGAACGTGGCCCCCCAGCCCTTGGCGGAGGCATCTGTGTAATCCACAGCATGCCTGGAGACCTGTTCCAGGGGCACTCCTGCCCGAAGGAATGAAAGGTCTGACCACGGGGTGAAGGTTTGGCGGCAGGCTGGAGTGACTTGGACCCGCAGCGTGCCGCTCTGCCACGCCCACCTCGGACTCGGCCATGGAGCCAGTGTTGAAGCGGTCTCATATGGAGCAGCCCCAGCGGCGTGACCGCCGCCGCAGCTGCCATATGCCCCAGGAGCCTCTGAAACTCTTTCAGTGGTGCCGCCGTCCTGTTCTTGAATGTTTTCAAGCAGTTCAACACCGACTGAGCACGTTCCTGCATGAGGCGCGCTGTCTGACTGACCGAGTCTAACTCCATACCGAGAAAAGAGATCCTCTGCACCGGGGAGAGTTTGCACTTTTCCCAGTTGACCTGAAGGCCCAACTGGCTGAGGTGCGAGAGCACCAAGTCCCTGTGTTCGCATAACTGGTCCCGCGACTGAGCTAGTATAAGCCAGTCGTCGAGGTAGTTGAGAATGCGCACGCCCTGTTCTCTCAGGGGAACAAGGGCTGCCTCCGCTACTTTCGTGAAGACATGGGGCGACAGGGACAGCCCGAAGGGCAGGACTTTGTACTGATATGCCCGTCCTTTGAACGCAAACCGTAGGAATGGCCTGTGGCGCGTAAGGATCGACACGTGGAAGTACGCGTCCTTCAGGTCGATCGCTGCAAACCAATCTTGGGGACGGACGCACCCAAAGATGCGTTTCGGTGTGAGCATTTTGAACGGGAGCCTGTGAAGGGCCCGGTTCAAGACGCGCAGATCCAAGATTGGTCTTAACCCACCGCCTTTCTTGGGTACAATGAAGTAAGGGCTGTAGACCTCATATCGGCTGGAGGGACTGGCTCTATCGTGTCCTTCGCCAGTAGGACTGCGATCTCTGCTCGCAAGATGGGGGCATGATGTGGATGCCGCGATACTTGGGAGGTCGCTGGGCGAACTGAATCGCATAGCCGAGTCTGATGGTACGGAGGAGCCAACGAGACGGGTTGGGGAGCACTAGCCAGGCCCCCTCAGAACCGTACTAGTGACACCAACGAACCCACCGACGTACCCGCGGTGGGGCAGCGAGGGGGAACGCAGGGACCCGGCTCGGGCGTCTCGTTGCCGGTCCGAAGCGGGGTCGGCGTGTGTGACGCACTTACCTGTGTTCCGGCAGAGGGTGCGTGAGTAGTGCGATTGTCCGCCCTCTCGAACCGCCCACAGCTGCACACTGGCGAGAGAGGAGGGTGAGTGTAACTCAAGTTTGACTCGTTCACAACCCCCCGTCCCCTCTGGGGACCCAGAGATAGAGGAAACTGCTCTTTTGTCGAGGTTTTGGGTACCACTGACCGTGAGGCCAGTGGCGGAAAAAGAAACAAAAGATTCTCCGCCCGGCCCTCCTCCGGGGGAGGGAGTGGTGCATTCACCATCTCCCGAAGAGCAAATATCTCCATGCCTGGGTCGTCCTCTCAGGGCCGCTTGCTCCTACGCTTGCCGCCTGGTTTGGCGGGGGCCTGGACGGGCGGGGCGGCTGCCCTGCGGCCGGCTCCACGGCGCTGCTTAGCTGGAGGCTGCTGCGTCTGCTGCGCGGCGCCCTCGGCGACGAGTAGACCGAGGCACTGCCGCCGGCGGCCGGGTGGAGGCAGCAGCTGCATGCTGGGGCAGGATGTGCCTGATTTCCTCAGTCTGCTTCTGTGCAGCGGAGAACTGCTGGGGCCGGTCTGGGACATGGGGGCATTCAGGAACCGTGCCTTGTCTGCCTCCTTCATGTCGGCCAGACACAGCCAGAGGTGGCGTTCCTGGACCACCATGGTGGACATCGCACGGCCCAGAGACCGCGCCGTAACCTTCGACGCTCGTAGCGCGAGGTCCGTGGCGGTCCGAAGCTCACTTGAGAACTCCTGGGTCGTGACCACCCTCGCGCAGGTCCCTCAGTGCCTTAGCCTGGTGAACCTGCAACAACGCCATAGCGTGTAGGGCTGAAGCAGCTTCTCCGCAGGCCGCATAAGCACTGCCGGTCAGGGCCGACGAGTGCCTACAGGCCCGGGAGGGGAGCAACGGATTACCGTGCCAGGTAGAAGCGGTCCTTGGACACAATTGCATCGCAACCGATCGCTCCACCGGCGGGACCTCCGTATACCCCCGCGCCGCTCCGCCATCAAGGGTGGCGAGGGAGGATGAGCCACTGGAGCGGTTTCTGGCAGTGAAAGGTGCCGTCCATGTTCCAGTGAGCTCATCATGCACTTCCGGGAAGAAAGGCACCGGGGTGGGGCCCTGAGAACCAGCGCGGGCCACCCCGAGAAATCAATCGTCCAGCCTTGAGGGTTCGGGACACGGTGGAGGCCTCCACTCGAGCCCAACACTCTCAGCGGCCCGGGCAAGCATAGCCACCATTTCCGGATCCGAATCCGGCACCGCTGACCGCCCGGAGGGTGGCAACGGTACTGAACCATCATCTCCGGATTGGTCTGACTCACCCTCCGATGTAGCGATCGACATCCGATCGTCGGGGGGCGCGCCAAAGGATACAAGATCTGGAGCAGAACGATAAGCACCGCTCGGCTCCGAAGCGAAAAGCTGAATATGCGCTGCACCTGCTGCCTACTTATACTCACGCTGTGATCAGCGGCAGCTGGATGCAATAATCGCATGCCAATGTGCATTGGCTCGTTTAGTTTACACTCGAAGTGGATAGGTCTCTCTAAGCGAGATCCCAATTCGTCGGTCCTCTGTCGTGACGTCGAGAGTGACCGACTGATAGGGAACAATAGTTCTGCCTGGAAGATAACTCAGAGCCACATAGTTATTATCAGTAATATGCAGCATGCACGATACTAGGAAATGGTCAGTAACATCATCACTTTGAGGTACGATATCTATATCAGTAAGATCAATTCCATGCGATTTAATTAAATCTAGATTATGATTAAAACGATGAGTGGGCCCGGTGATGTTTTGCTTGACACAAAAAGAGTTTATTATTTTAGTAAACGCAACTCCTAATGCATCATTTGTATTATCAATGTGAATGTTAAAGTCTCCAACAATTAGTGCTTTATCAACATTAACCAATAGCTCTGAGAGGAAATCTTTAAATTATTTTAGAAAGTCTGTAGACGGCCCTGGCGGTCTATACACAATAGACAGAGCAAGAGATAGGACATTTATTTTGCAGAATAAGAACCATTCAGTCAAAGGTTCTTTAAAGAACATCTCTTTCTTACCCTTTTATAATCTGAAGAACCTTCTTTCACCACAAATAACCTTTTGTGAAACAGAAAGGCTCTTCAGTTGTCAAAGGTCCTTTATGGACGCATTTAGACATAACAGGTTTTTCTATGGCATCCTGAAGCACCTTTATTTCTAAGAGTGTAATGCTTATTTGTTTTAAATTCTTAAAAAATCCCTTTGTTTATTTCCAAGTTTAAATTCCATTTTGAATCCCAGATGTCCAATATGGTCTCAGACGTTTGGATTGCATTGTATGTTGTAAACAATTTTATCAACAATTTTAATGCAAGCCATTTTCCATTCATTTGCAGCTCTTTGTGCTCCAATTTCTGGATTGTCTTTCATTAAAGGAACAGGAGAGAAAAATTAGGATTTGCTGAATATTTATTCACCCTCAGGCCATTCAAGATGTAGATGAGTTTGATTCTTCAGAGCAGATTTGGAGAAATGTAGCATTGCATCACTTGCTCACCAGTGGATGCTCTGCAGTGAATGGGTGCCATCAGAATGAGAGTCCAAACAGCTGATAAAAACATCACAATAATCAGATAATATTTAATTAAATAAACTTGATAAAATATTTAGGACGTCACAAATCGATATTTAAAACGCTAAAACAACATTTACATTAAAATATTTTAACTGACATGAATGATAACCTAAAAGTACAAAAGAGAGATACAGTAGTTGGCAGACAGTCAGTGGGAAAAATCAGTCATTATGAGGGAATCTCTTTCAAACACACACATCTCATCCTATTAACACCACGCACACCCTCACTGATGAAGAGAGGAGCAGAAAGAAAAACAAACAACTGGAGAGAGTGAGAGTGAATGAAAAGAGGCACGAAAAAGAGAGAGAGAGTTTGGCAAAGCAGAATTTGAGAGGAATTTGAGAACATGATTAAGAGAAACAGCTGCAGCACTCTGACAGGAAGAGAGAGAGAGAGAGAGTTTGTTCATGTAAGTGAGGGAGAGTTTGAGTGTGTATTGAGGACCTTTCTCAAGAGGATGTTTGTGTGTGTGTGTGTGTGTGTGTGTGTGTGTGTGTGTGTGTGTGTGTGTGTGTGTGTGTGTGTGTGTGTGTGTGTGTGTGTGTGTGTGTGCGTGGACGTTTTGGAGGAGAAATATGCTTAATTACCATTACAATAAAAAATAAACTTGTTCTTCTGTGTATTGTGGGGGTGAAATAGACATGCACTGTAAAATTTAATTATAAAAGTAAATACAATTATTTTATGCCAGGACATTATCCAATAATTTTACAAACATTTGTCTTAATTCCAAAACAAAATGCAATAAAACAAAGATAGGCAATGATAATATTTTTACACTTTGTTATTTACTGGTTTCATGATGTTCACCCTGTATCACAGACTTATACAACATACAATAACCTTAATTAAACAAGACATATTACACAGGCATATGAGAGCATGTGTTTGGGTTAATGTGCTTGTGTGTGTGTGTGTGTGTGTGTGTGTGTGTGTGTGTGTGTGTGTGTGTGTGTGCGTGTGTGTGTGTGTGTTTGTGTGTGTGCGCGTGCGTGTGTGCGTGCGTGTGTGCTTGTGTGTGTGTGTGTGTGTGTGTGTGTAAGAGAGGGTCAGCATGTGGTGTAGTTTAGTAGTACTCAGAGGAGAATAAGTCAACATGACCTCTGTGCTGCTCTGCTCATGCTGAGGTCAAAGTCAGTACTCGACCTCTGAGAGCGGCCTGTAGGGATCCATTCATCAGACAGGCAGAGTGACCCTGAGAGAGAGAAAGATAATTTCCAGCCTTTAATGGCTGAAAGTTCCCAAAACAGAATAACTATTTTGGATCTGGAAAGCTCCATATACTAAAAGTGTGATATGCTGTCAAATGTTTTTTAAAGAAATACTTCACTTAAAAATGAACAATCAAGCATAATCCACGAAACACAAACACACACACACATTTTTTTGCATGAACTATTACTTTAATCAAGTGTGTGGTAGTATTCAGCGGAACTCATTGAGCTGAAAGAGTTAACTCAATACTCTCTCCAACATCTCCAAAATGAGGTCTTCAGTGTCCTCCAGAGCTAAAATAATAGTCCCAAAATGGCTCATAAGAGGGCACCATTTCCGTCCAGTCATCCATATTAACCAAGGAAATATTTAGGGAACTTAGAGTGCTGGTAAACATCCTAAAGCAATAAGTACTTGGAGAGTAATGAGGAAATGAAGGTATGTGAGGTTTCCAGCTGAAACTTGTGACTCAGTCTCAGCGTGTGAATTAAAAACACATTCACAACTTCCTCTGCTAGTTAGCCTTCAATTAGTCTCATAATTGCAAATGACTGAGCATGTTTATTTACCATAGTCAAATGAGCTCATTTCCATTGGTGAGGGTTTAACTCTAGAGCAGCTCTGATTGGCTGTTCTTCTGCAGTTCTTCTGATTGAATGTGTTCAGAATGGAATACTGTCATGCTGCGCAGTGTGCTTTGAATTTGTAAAATTTTATAAAAATAGTATGTGAAACTGTGTACAATTTAGTGCAATGGTCCAGAAATAAAAAATCACTCATTGGGGAATAGATTTTTAATTAACTTATAAATATCTGGTCTAATTGTTCATTTATGCTACATTACCTATTTTAAGCTACATTACCCATGATTCTGTAAACAAATATCCACCAATTGGACAATCAAAACAAGAAAATAGTTGAACGAAAGCTCCGCCCACTCCCATTTTAACTTTTTTTTCCAATAAAGTTATTTTGTTTCGATATATATTATCACATTCTTAAATCAATATTTGTTTTCAATATGTTTGATTTGTTTTTAATCAATATGTTTTTTTCAGTGCTTTGTGGGATTGTAGTTATTGCCCTCATTAAAGCCAAGTACACTGTGTACTGCACAGTCTTGTACAAGTGTCTTTTTTCTTATTTTTAAGTAGGTTTTTGATTTTCATTTCATTGTAATCCAATGATTGGTGTCTGTCCGCTTATCTCTGCAACAATTTAAAATGTTATTTTGCATTTTTAATCCAAGTGTAGTCCATTTGTATCATTCATCACATTGGAAATGGAAGGTCAAGTCAAACGCATTGCATTGTGGGATACAGTAATCCCTGTTGTATTATGCTAATTTTGGCAAATGTTGTATTTTAGGTCATCTTGTAATCCTATGCATTGTGAAAATGTGCATTATTAGTACACTATTGTGTGTGTGTATATACATACACTAGATATATACTATATGTGACCATGGACCACAAAACCAGTCTTAAGTTGCTGGGGTATATTGTAAATATGTCACTTAAGTCGCTGGGGTATATTGTAAATATGTCACTTAAGTTGCTGGGGTATATTGTAAATATGTCACTTAAGTCACTGGAGTATATTGTAAATTTGTCACTTAAAATATATCACTTAAGTCGCTGGGGTATATTGTAAATATGTCACTTAAGTCGCTGGGGTATATTGTAAATATGTCACTTAATTCGCTGGGGTATATTGTAAATATGTCACTTAAGTTGCTGTGGTAAAATTGACCCTTATGACTGGTTTTGTGGTCCAGGGTCACATATGAGCTGAAAAGTTATTTAAAGGTGTCATAAAATTCAGTTTCATATGTGCATTACAAACATGTACATTATATGTTACTCATAGATAGTTTATAAAGTTTGCAAAGTATTTAGCGCCAAAAAAGGTCCTTTATTAGAAAAAAAATAGAATTTTTCCATCTTCATTTTCACACTCTTTGAAAAATACTAAATTTCAAGGGGCGTTACCTCTTGCAGAAATGGAAGTAAATGGCGAGTGCTGTGATTGGATAACTTCAGTGCACCATATATATTTTGATACTCGAGATGACAAGCGTTGTGATAGAGCTGTATATCGCTGAACCCGAGTCAGAAAAAAACATAAACAATGCAACAGTTTGTTTCTGTGTGGTGCTTTTGCTGGCTTAATTGCTAAATTCATGCTTTTGTTGCAGAGTAACCTCTCAAAAGTGTAAATATCAAGAATATTTTGATTTTCCATTTCATGTACTTTGATAAGCATCTTTTATAAACAGCATTACAACAACATAAAAATAACAAACGCGTGATGACTGAGCTGTCGGAAAGCGATCGATTGGACGGGATGGACTGGATTGTAGTCACAATACACATTTTGCCGCTGATAAGTGACATCTGGACTTCCCGCACGATTGAAAAGCAGCAGCTGGTATCAATAGAGAGAAAAAGCCCCAGTGTTTTCTCTGTAAGTGCACACCTACCACAGATTATGGCCATTTCTCTGGTGCTCGCTGTGAGAAAAACACATTAGAATGCAACTAAAGGTGTGTCGCTATCTAAAATAGGTCACAATGAAAGCGTTTCCGAGCTTTTCCGTGAAGTCCATGATGTAATGGTGACCTACAAAAAACAGGCTTTTTTAACTGAGCTCAATAACGCCCACTGGCCTGCGAACTCACACTGTCAACGATTTCTGCTGCTTTTCTTCACTTTATTTATTTTTGCTCCATGGTCCTGCCAAAATTGGGTGGGGAAATGGGTTTTCCATGTACTTCCAATCTGCAAGACAGTTCGATGATGATATAAGAACGTGTGACCAATCACAGCCTCGCCGTTCATTTGTATTTTTATGAAACTGGGTTAGCTGGACAGAGGTGTTGTTGGAGACGCCCTGGTCTTGTGTGGAGTTATTCTGATTGCCAGCAGTTGCTTTAGTAAACTGGAAGAGTTAAAAGAACGTGATTTAAACTAGTTTATGAACTCTTGTCATGTTCATCCATGTTCTTTTGAAGCAGAAGTCTTAACATCCTAACCAACAGTGCAACACAATAGAAGGAATTTGCCAAGAATTAATTAGTGTTGTTTATTTGGTGCAAACGTTATGCATAAAATAATTGCACAGTGCAGTTCCTCATCTTACGGGTCAGGTTGTGGAGATTACAATGATGATACAGCGCTATGCAGCCCCAGGTTGAACTGGATTACGAGTGGCTGAGGAAAAAGCATCCATTTTCTCAAAACCTGAGGTTATGCTGATGTTCTTCCCCGTTTCCTTTGGCTAATGTTATGTCATGATATCTCCTTGTCCTCTGAAGCTCAGTTATAAACTACTGTGAAACTGTGTTTGGTTTATGCACTGAATTCAGATAAATCTGGAATTTCCAAAACGGCATTCAAATAAATGCATGACATAATTTCGAAGTAAAAAACAAAAGCCACTGTACTCAATGCAGTGTGTATGATATCAGTGAGTAACCAAACAGCGAGGCTCTCTTATTAGAGATCATCCATGCTGAATGGCTAAAATTACATTTAATACTACTAGTTAATACCAATACTAACATGAATACTAATACTAATAATTAATGCATTTAATGAAATCCATTTAATAAAGATATTGAAATTCTTATTGATTCTCATATTGTTACTGGCTTGGATTTTTTTAATGTGAATTTATTTTTAGATTTGTATAAGGTTTTGTATTGCTATTATACAAATATTATTTAAAATATACACTACTGTTCAGAAATGTAGGTTTGGTCATTTTTATTTTATTTTTAATGCCTGCATTTATTAAATCAAAAATATATTAAAAACAGTAGCATGTTCTGTTTTCGTGTCGTGACCTAGTTTTTCTTGTGTTCCTGTCAGTAATTCGGTTAATTGCACACCTGTCTTGTGTTTTAGTTGATTAGCTGTATTATTCACACCCTCTGTGTCTTTAGTTGTGTTCGGTCTCGTCGCTATACTTGCGGTTGTTTATACCTTGTTCACTTCTAGTTATTCAATGTTTTGAGATTGATTCTCTTCGCGTCATGCCCTCTCCCACCACACATGCCATGACAAATATTATGAAATATTATTACAATTCACAATATTTTTTCTATGTGAAAATATAGTATAATGTAATTTATTTCTGTGTTCAGAGCTGAATTTTCAGCATCATGTCTCAGTCTTCAGAGTCACATGATCTTCAGAAATCAGTATAATATTATAATATTATAATATTATGATGATGCTCAAGAAACATTTCTGATTATTAGCAATGGTGAAAACCGTTGAGCTGCCGTTTTTTTGAAACTGTGATTTTTTTGATGAATAGAAAGTTCAAAAGAACAGGATTTATTTGAAATGAAAAAATATTTTGTAACTTTATAGCCTACAGTAAATGTCTATACTGTCACTTTTGATCAAATTCTTAAAAATTCTTACTGATTTTACAATCTTTTAAAGGGCAGTGTAATTATCTTATTTTGATTCTAGATACTCTTTGGGATTTAGTGCGTAAATATTTTCATGATTATTATAGGTTATTTTCTTATATGAGATTAACTGTGATTAATTAGTAACTCCTCGGATCAAAAGTTCATCGTGCTGAACACATTTATTTAGCTAATCAGAATATCGTTCATTCATATAAATACATCATTCATTCATTCATCGTGTCCAGCACTAAATCCTTTAGGGAGGATGTTTCACTGATGGCCAGTCATGTTGGAAATAGTTGACATGGAGCCCAGCTGAGCATCTGCACCAGCATCACTGTCCTCCCCTGAGAGACGGCTCTCTCATTGTGCCTGTGTGTTTGGTTGAAGGATTACAGTTGTGCTAGATCTGACATTCAACAGAACTGAGTCAGTTGCTTGTCAGCACACGGACCACACAGACGGAGGTCTTGATTTTTCACCACTTCTTCTTGCTCTTTCTTACATGCATTTGCATCTTTGCATCCCCTACAAAATTATACTTTGGTGAACATTTTCAGCCCAATCTTATAGTTACAGACACCATCACTGTTGTAAAATAAAGTTTTTTACATATTCTGAAGAAAATGTAAGTATTGCCTGTGATAACCTGTAACCTGACCAGCTTGAGCGGCAGACTTCCTGTATTTTTCTGCGGTTGCCATGGTAAATGTTTATAAGGGATGTAGTCTTGCTCTCTGATGTTGTGTATGCATTGCATTGTTTTCTTCTATTTCTGACTGTCTGTCCATCTCTGTCCTCTCATTGTTGAACATCAACATGCTTGGATGAATTGTCGGAAAAGGAAGCATCTTATTATATACAAACAAAACTAAATGGGTATAAAACTGCTGGTCGTAGGATGTTACAGAAAAAGCCCCTGTATTGTTTGCGCGCTGTTGCACTATTTTAACCTCTTGGCTGTGTGCCTAAAAAGTTAAAGGGATAGTTCACTCAAAAATGATCATTTATTTATGCAATCTTGAGTCATTTCAGACCCTTGTGATATCTATTATTTTTTCCTTGGAGCAATGTTTTTTAATCGCACAGATCTTTTCTATATTGAAAGTTTGCATTGAAGTTTACTCATTAAAACAAAATGTTGACAATAAACATAAGTTGTTTTATTGTTATACAGTAGTTTTTTGGGATGATCGGATCAAAATTTAAGTCGGTATTAATGTCAAATTTTGAGTATGGCTTTGACATCGTGACGTCAAACCTGGACTTTACGCTGGTAAATTGATTTTTCGAAGTTGCAAATAAAGCAAAGATTATTCCAGTTGACAACTTTTTACAAAATTTACAAAAATGTTCTTCCAAATTTCAAGTGGGGAATGAATTTAATTCCTAGGCCCTCCAAGATGTAGATGAGATTGTTTCTTCATCAGATTTTGAGAAATGTAGCATTACATCACTTTCTCAGCAACGGATCCCCTGCAGTGAATGGGTGCCGTCAGAATGAGAGTCCAAACAGCTGATTAAAACATCACATAATTACACTTCTGGCAAAAATATTCCATAATCATTCATTCACAATCCATAATTACACTTCCTCCCCTGTTCTCCTCTCACATTAAAATCCATCCACATATGTGACCCTGGAGCACAAAAGCAGTCTTAAGTCACTGGAGTATATTTGTAGCAATAGTCAAAAAAACTTTGCATGGGTCAAAATTATAAAATTTTATTTATGCCAAAAATCCTTAGGATATTAAGTAAAGATCATGTTCCATGGAGATATTTTGTAAATGTCCTACTGTAAATATATCAAAACTTAACTCTTGATTTGTAATATGCATTGCTAAGCACTTCATTTGTACAAATTTCAAGGCGATTTTCTCAGTATTCAGATTTTTTTGTACCCTCGGATTCTAGATTTTCAAATAGTTGTATCTCGGCCGAATATTGTCCGATCATAACTAACCATACATTCACGGAAAGCTTATTTATTCAGCTTTCAGGTGATGTTTAAATCTCAATTTCGGAAAATTTGACACTTAAGACTGGTTTCGTGGTCCAGGGTCACATATTTGTTTAGAACTGTTTTGGACTCTTTTTATTTGTAAACGGTGCTTGATCCGTGCATATATTCCTGGTTTAGGTACAAACGCTAAAGAAAGCAATTATAAATAGAGGACTGGCAGTTTCATGGGAAGTGACAATTTGAAGTTAAAAGTTATCTTAATGATGGATACATTTCTTACAAACATGCAGCTTTTCACTTCAATTAATGGACTGGAGTGGTGTGGATTGCTTGTGGATTACAGCTGTTTGGACTCTCATTCTGAAGGCACCCATTCAATGCAGAGGATACATTGCTGAGCAAGTGATGTAATGCTATATTTATCCAAATCTGATGAAGAAACAAACTCATCTACATCTTGGATGGCCTGAGACTGAATCATTCTTTTTAGCTATTTTTTATTTTGAAGTATTATTAATAATTAATAACAATTGCTTTGTAATTATTTGTGACATTTACTAGTAATTTATGAGAGAAAAGTGATTCAAAGTAAATCCTACACCTTTTTATATTTCAGTGTCGACATCATATTTGATATTTGAGAACCTGTGTTTATTATTAAAATTATGTTCCACAAAAATATACCAGTATAAAGGTCCAACGTGAGGGTCTGTAAATGACAGAATGGTCTTTTGGGTGAACTATTCTATTAAATGGGTCATTGTGGTTTTGGTTTGGTTTTGAATGTTTTTAATACATCTGTCAACAATGAGCTTAGAAAACATGACCCAGATTTGAATTGTTTGGGATAGATAGAAACAATTAGCACAAATGTAAAACATTCATACTTTTACAAACATTTTCCAGTTTGAAACATGTGCTAGGAAATGTGGCCTAGTAGTTAAACATGTGCTTCAGACACATTGAGCTATGCATGGTGCTAATGCAGGAGCTACAGGTTCAAATCCATGCAATGACATCTCTGATCTTATTCTAAATGTCCTCTTTTCCTTAATGTTCCATTACAGTTTTTTACAATCATTTTTGCACTAATGACACAACCTTCATGTAATTTTCAAAACTCTAGACACATAATTCACAACTGAAGATCAAAATGCACATTTCTCAAAACACTTAACACTTTTACAAATGCTTGGATACAACACACATGAGCCAAAGATCTTTTTATCATTGAACTAAAATCACCGGTTCAAAACAACACAGCTTAATATCAAAGTATTACTATTTTAAAATGCAGCTCACACATTACATCTGAACTGAGTGTCTATTCATTTCATTATAATGATCTAACTATCAACTGATACAACTGCTCAAAATGCTATGTAATGGTTGCATTACTCTTGAAGCATAGTTTTATGGAAAATTTTGAACAACATTACGAAAGTGAAGCAACTGAGGACTGAGGATGTTCAGGTATGATCAGTTTCAAGATGCCTGTTGTTGGGAGAGAAACATTCTATTTCATTATTATCAGAATTAGTTTTTTCTACAGTAAATTTATTTTTAGAGGCTGATAAAGCTGGAAGCTGATGGAAACCATTCATAATTTTGGATTAGGCTGGCCAAGAGATGGAGGGAAGTTTGTGACAACCCCCGAATGTGATTTTTACGGACCCCGTAGCAAAATCAGTGCAATGGGCCCAGAATTCCTAGCGACAGCACTGAGAGCAATCACAGTTTCAGGCTCATCCACAATTTATCACCTTGTATTTACCCCATACTCCTCTTTCCTTACTGTAACCAGACTGAAGAGTGTTTCTCCACATGGAGGTGGAAGGTTTTCAATAGGTTCCTCACAAACATGTCCCTCTTCTCCAGGCCATAGATGATCCCTGCAATGTCCAATGTCAGGCCTGTATTTGCCATACCGGAAGAACATTTCCAAGATCTTTAGCTAATGAAATCCATTTTCCATTATGATGTGGATGAGAACCTTTTGCCAAATATACAGGTGCATCTCAATAAATTAGAATGTCGTGGAAAAGTTCATTTATTTCAGTAATTCAACTCAAATTGTGAAACTTGTGTATTAAATAAATTCAAAGCACACAGACTGAAGTAGTTTAAGTCTTTGGTTCTTTTAATTGTGATGATTTTAGCTCACATTTAACAAAAACACACCAATTCACTATCTCAACAAATTAAAATACTTCATAAGACCAATAAAAACAATGTTTTTGTGAATTGTTGGCTTTCTGGAAAGTATGGTAATTTACTGTATATGTACTCAATACTTGGTAGGGGCTCCTTTTGCTTTAATTAATGCCGTTTAATTCGGCGTGGCATGGAGGTGATCAGTTTGTGGCACTGCTGAGGTGGTATGGAAGCCCAGGTTTCTTTGACAGTGGCCTTCAGCTCATCTGCATTTTTTGATTTCTTGTTTCTCATTGAACTCTTGACAATACCTCATAGATTCTCTATGTTCAGGTCTGGTGAGTTTGCTGGCCAGTCAAGCTCACCAACACCATGGTCATTTAACCAACTTTTGGTGCTTTTGGCAGTGTGGGCAGGTGCCAAATCCTGCTGGAAAATGAAATCAGCATCTTTAAAAAGCTGGTCAGCAGAAGGAAGCATGAAGTGCTCCAAAATGTCTTGGTAAACGGGTACAGTGACGTTGGTTTTCAAAAAACACAATGGACCAACATTAGCAGATGACATTGCACCCCAAATCATCACAGACTGTGGAATCTTAACACTGGACTTCAAGCAACTTGGGCTATGAGCTTCTCCACCCTTCATCCAGACTCTAGGGCCTTGGTTTCCAAATGAAATACAAAACTTGCTCTCATCTGAAAAGAGGACTTTGGACCACTGGGCAACAGTCCAGTTCTTCTTCTCCTTAGCCAAGGTAAGATGCCTCTGACGACAACTGTAGCCAAATTCCTTGACACGTCTGTGTGTGGTGGCTCTTGATGCCTTGACACCAGCCTCAGTTCATTCCTTGTGAAGTTTACCCAAATTCTTGAATCGATTTTGCTTGACAATCCTCATAAAGCTGCGGTTCTCTCGGTTGGTTGTGCATCTTTTTCTTCTACACTTTTTCCTTTCACTCAACTTTCTGTTAACATGCTTGGACACAGCACTCTGTGAACAGCCAGCTTCTTTGGCAATGAATGTTTGTGGCTTATCCTCCTTGTGAAGGGTGTCAATGATTGTCTTCTGGACAACTGTCAGATCAGCAGTCTTCCCCATGATGGTGTAGCCTAGTGAACCAAACTGAGAGACCATTTTGAAGGCTCAGGAAAACTTTGCAGATGTTTTGAGTTGATTAGCTGATTGGCATGTCACCATATTCTAGTTTGTTGAGAGTGCATTGGTGGGTTTTTGTTAAATGTGAGCCAAAATCATCACAATTAAAAGAACCAAAGACTTAAACTACTTCAGTCTGTGTGCATTGAATTTATTTAATACACAAGTTTCACAATTTGAGTTGAATTACTGAAATAAATGAAATTTTCCACAACATTCTAATTTATTGAGATGCACCTGTAGATACAAACATAGAAGTGCAGTGAGGGACACTCTAGTTGGTATTTTACTGTAGGCCTACTGTAGTTTTATCTTTTTTTCTTATCTAAAGTTTTCTAAAGTTGTTTTTTTAACCTGTTGCGTGTTGTCTATTTCATCAATAACATCAATCCTTTTCAAATTATGATTAATGATTCCAGTCTCTGTACTTTTTCTCTCTAGTCGATTACAATGATGTATTAATTTGTAGAACCATAATGAAAGCTGTATTATATGTTTTGAACAACTATATTTAATGATTACACTAACAACTTAACAGTGAAACTATGGGTATATTTTGTGTGGGTGATCTAAAGTAATGTTCCTATGATATTTCATAATAAATTATTATTTTGAATCAATGCTTCTTTAAAGATATGGACGCAATATGCAACGTTTTCAACATTGGACAGCCTGTGTTACAAATAATGACTGTTTTGAGTTTTGTGTCTCAAGTTTTGAAAAATGACATGAAGGTTCTCTTATAAGGGCAAATGTGATTGTAAAAAAATGTAATTTCTCCACTTTCACTGCCAATAGTATAGCAAAAACATCTAAAATATAAAAGCAGGGAAAAGTCTTACCTGTTATGTGTTTTGCTTCAGAACATCAGATGCATTTAGAAGATAACCTAATTGTAAATATAATTAAATATGACATAAAAATGTGTTATGTAAACATATTGTAATGGGAAAAGGTTTATTAGATTTGTAGACGTTATTTCAGACTGTGATAAGGATGTTTTCATAGATCTAACTACGTAACAGTGTAATCACTGTGTATGATATCAGTGAGTATCAGAACAGCGAGTCTCTCTAATACACTCAGAGGAAGTATTTAAAGAATTTCCGCCTCAAAGTGTGTGTGCATGTGTGTGTGTCTGTGTGCGTGTGTGTGTGTGTGTGTGTGTGTGTGTGTGTGTGTGTGTGTGTGTGTGTGTGTGTGTGCATGCATGCGTGTGAGTGTGTGTGTGTGTCCTTTTTCTGTGATTTCATGTGATTGTATGTGTGTATCCTGGCCTCTGAAGAACACTCATCTGTGTGTTTAGTCATTTTAATGATAACCACATTCTCTCTGCTCACCATGCTATTCATAATGACGCATGTTGTTGTTTTCAATGACCGAAATGAAACTCATATGCTTTCTGAGGCCCACCTTGCATTTATACAATATTTAACAGCTGTGGCTTCAGATAAACCCTCTTTTGAAACTCTGCATGGGCTTGTGTGTGTTGACATGACTATTAATCATGTTATTACAGTGTGATAAATGCACTTATAACAACATATAGAAGAATGCTGTCTATATAAAAATGATTATAGAATAACTGTGTCATAAAACCCAGTGCTGCAAGATGACTGTGATGGAATACATCTAGATTTATATTATAGTAAGATGCATATTTCATCAAAAATGTACTCTTGTCTCTGAGACTGTCTGTGAATAATATTTGTGTCAGCTATATCCACATTTTTATTAAAAGCAGGACTATTTGAATTATAAAAAGCTGTAGAAATATCTAAATATGTAATCTTTTTCATATTTATATAGATAAAAAAATATGTTATTATTTTTATCTGCAACCTGCAACGAGTCTATTATAAAGCAGAAGTTATATGTCAAGTCTATGTGAAAATCTAGGTTAGCTAGGCTGAACAAGTAAAACACATTACAGTGAAATTTCATGTTATTAGCTTAATCAGGGAAATGAAACGTAAAGGTTCACATGGCATTCATTAGTAAAAGCTCAAATATGGCAGAACTTTAAAAACCTTGCAAGAGTCACTAGCATCACAGTGATACATTTTCCAATCATGTATTTTTTTTCCAGCTCTGTGAAAGCATCGTTTGAGTGTCCCAATGTCTTCGCTTCAGGAATTGAATTAAGAACGGTCAAATTTGTCCCGATGTGTGTGTAATCAGACCTAATAATAAAGTATTTTGTAGTGTCATGCTCTGACCTAAAGACCTCATTACAGGGAAGTTAGGTTTTATTATTATTGTTTGTGTGTGTGTGTGTGTGTGTGTGTGAGAGCGAGAGAGATACAGAGAGAGAGAGAGAGAGAGAGACTCTGTGTGTTTGTGTGTGTGTGTGTGTGTGTGTGTGTGTGTGTGTGTGTGTGTGTGTGTGTGTGTGTGTGTGTGTGTGTGTGTGTGTGTACAGAAACACACACAGATACAAAGAAGTGAACAGACAGACATGCAAATTCACTGTGGTTAAAATTTCTCTCATATTTAGCTCACATCTCATTTTGTGTACTAAATCAAACCAACATGAACTGAGCTACATTTGTATGAGAAGTATTTGCAGGACTAAAGACACTAAATCTAATGGGTTTACATTGTACACAAGTACTTTTGATATCAAATGAAATCACAAGAAAAATTGAGAATATATTTGAATGAATTGGAGGGGGGGTTAATAAAACCACGATCATCATAAAATATACAAGTTTCTCCTTTTGTGTTCCACAAAATAAATATTAGTCATAGGTTTGGAAGAACAGAAGGGTGAGTGTTTACTATTTTGCATTATTACACACTATTGTTCCTTTTGAATACTGTAAAGCTGCTTTGACACAATCTGTATCCTTAAAAGAGCTCTATAAATACAAGTGACTTGACTTAAAAAAATCGGAGGGATTTTTTAAAATTATTTAAATGTGAATTTTCTTTTAACATTTAAAAAAGTATTCCAAAATAAGTGCAAAAATAACATTTGTTCTGTTGTTATTTCATTTACTGTTAGCACTTTCTAATAATCTGACTGTTGCTTTAAAGTGTCTGATGTTCATTTTCCTGCTATTGTCTGGCATAGATGGCCCCGGTCTCCTTAGAGCACGTCCCTCCCACCTCCCCAAACCCCCCAGCCCTCCCTTCAGCACCAAACACACACACACACACACTCTCGCTTTCCTCTTCCTTTCTTCCTCCGCTTGCAGCTTCAGACATTTGGGGAATCCTGAAACAAATTGTTCCCGCAAAGAGGCATTGCCAACTTAGTGTAAGTAGACTCTGAATGAACAGAGGAAACAGAAAGAGGAAACAGAGAAACAGTTTCACTTAGAGCCTTGACATTCCTGCCCTCCTGTGTTCGCTGCTTCATATCTTTTGTTGTGGACACTGACTGCGCTGGCTGGATACTGTGAGACATTAGATTATGGACATAGAGACGCTGTAGAGCCCGACACGCTGCATGTACACTCGACTTGCTGGTAAGTGTCTGTTTTAAGATCCCTCTCTTCAGCCATCATTTCATTGGATAAGAAGCATCATCAAGAGCCCGCTTCAGGTCTCTAGAACTTGTCCCTCAAGTTTCAACTGAGTTTTGTGACATCTCGGTCCGTTCCGAGTCTTTCCTGCCAGCCTTTCTCAGGCTGTTTTTCTTCCCCCGCTGCCTGGGATCATTCGGAGCACCTCGACTCCGATTACAGATTACTGACTTCCTCCTGTTGTTTGCGGGTGCAGGTTTTCTCATCCGCGCTCCCACGCTCTAGCGCAGAGGGGAAGGAAAGCGCTGATAAGAGTTTAGCAGTCTCAGGGAGAGTGGGTTTGTTAGCTGCCTCAGTGTGCGTGTGTGGGTCTTAAAGGAGGGGAACTTTTAGCAGCATGTAAGCTATTTTCTTCACAAGTTTTGTTGTTTTTGGATGTAACGTCTATTTTTTTTGGGTGGAGGGGTGCAAAAATTGGAAATAGACCCACCCTGAGTTGAAGTGAGTCAGACGGCATATGTGCATCTGTGTCAGTCTGGGACAAATAGCTGTCCCATGACTTATAAAAGGCAAAATGAGAGATGTCTCGACACAAGGGAACTCTCGAGAGGCTTTAAATGGCTTGGATGTGATTTGTTATATTTTGGGTTTGGGAAGAGGAAAGGGAGAATAAAGTGATGGTGTGTGTGTTCTGGGTGCATGTGTGGAATAAGATTGGATATCTGCTGCCATACACGTTCTCAAAGGTTCTTCAAAGGTACCTTAGCTTCTTCTTTTCAAGAGTTGTCTAAAAGGGTTATTATAAATTCATCAGATTATTGTATTGGTTTGGTTTCTTTAACGCACCAGTAGATTTTAAAAGGTGCTATCAGGCTGTAAAACCAGGTTTTGCCTACCAAAAGTGACTATAACTTGTGGACTATTAATCATATTATTACAATGTAATGAATGCAACATGTAGAAGAATTCTGTCTATATAGCAATCATTATAGAATAACTGTCAAAAAAACCACCAATCAGTGCTACAAGATAAATGTGACAGAATGCATTTATAGATTTATATTACATTTAGATGTAAATGTAATCAAAAGTTCACACTCTGTGAATGTTTGTGTCAAATATGATTGTGTCAAATACTTGAGATGTTAGACAAGTGAACTCTCATAAGGCTTTAAATGGCTTGGATATGATTTATAATATTTTGGGTTTGGGAAGAGGAAAGGGAGGATAAAATGATGGTGTGTGTGTTCTGGGTGGGTGGAATAAGATTGGATATCTGCTGCCATGTATGCGCTTAAAGGTTCCTTATCAAGGTCCACTTTTCACTTTTTGTGTCCTTTAACGCACATGTAGATCTAAAAAGATGCCAACAGGCTGTAAAACCAGGTTTTGCCTACTAAAAGTGACTAGAACTGGAATGCATAATAATTGACTATATTTTTGCCTCGTCATGGACTGAATAAAAATAAGTTTCTTCATTGAAACTGAAAGATGCATTCATTGAGATTTTTCTCAAGGATTTGATTGTTTTGTGGACATGGTAGACCTAATGGTGGCGATTTGGGAGGAAATGCCCTCTTCTCACATCCACGGGGAAGTGGCCTTGCGGCCAGCCTTGTGATGCATTTGTCCTTCAGACTAATGTAGACGCCTGTTTCCCCAAAATCTCATGGCTGCTCGCTTTTGTCTATGCTTTATGCCCATTTTAACATTAAAATTGGGAAGTAAACCTGTCATATGTTGAAGTCTTCAGTTTTGAACTTTAAAGGGAGAAGCTCTGGTTATGTGTGCTGCCAGTTTCTGCTGAAGTAGTCAATGAATAGCATGTCATAATCCCTGAAGACCAAACCCGGGAAATTTGACACGATTGCAAGACACCCGGTAGCTTCTGAACTAACGTGAAACCCAAGTCAGATTTGCTCTTTGCACAGTCTGTGTTTTCAGAGCGATCAAGCTTGTCTCAAGTGGCCTGAGATTCGTTTCAAGGGGTATTCATTTACACACAGATTTAAAACCCTCTTCCTCTCATTATCCGCTCTCTACTGTACCCTTGTCTCTCAGGAGCGCCTGTGCTATTAGTGATAAGACCGAGTAGCGGTAGCTTTTCCTGTCCTGAACAGGAAGAGCCGCTCTCGGTTTGGCCGCTGGCTTGTCCTGTATCCATCCTCTCATCCACTGGGAATATCACTTTATTGTTGAGGGCAGCCCTCGGATCATCCAGCTGTTGGCAACCGTACTGAGCTGCCCCGTCCATCTGGACCACCACATGCTGCAAACTGATATCGCTCTCATTGTTAAGGTAGCAAAGATACAATCATCTCAGATGTTCACGGACCATTACTTAAAAAACAACAACAGTAACGACAACAACTATAAAATGGCTGCAAACTGTTTGTTTTGGAATACTTTACATAAAATGTCCATACGGATACTGTATGAAATGTGTCTTGAGAAATCAAATGTAAACAGCAAATAAGAATCTGACACATGTTAGCCAATCAGAAAGCTTGGAGCCCAGCTTCATAAGTTTGGAGCAGGGTTTGTGTTCAAACAATGATAAACAATTATGTTGCTAAGGTATTCTGGGTGAGAGTCAATGTGTTGTTAGTTGGTCCTTTTTTGGTGGTTGCTAGGTGCTCTGAGTGGATGTTACGGTGTTGTTAAGAGGTTTCTATGTGTTCTGGGTGGATATTAGTGTGTTGCTAGGTGGTCCTTGTTAAGTGGTTGCTAGGTGCTCTGAGTGGATGTTAGGGTGATGCTAGGTTTTCTGGGTGGATGCTGGGGTGTTGTTAAGTTGTTACTTGGTGTTCTGGGTGGATGTTGAGGTGTTGTTAAGTGGTTGCTAGGTGTTCAGGTGGATGTTAGGGTGATGCTAGATTTTCTGGATGGATGCTGGGGTGTTGTCAAGGGGTTACTTTGGTGTTCTGGGTGGATGTTGAAGTGTTGTTAAGTGGTTTCTAGGCATTCAGGGTGGATGTTATGGTGTTGTCAAGTGGTTACTTGATGTTCTGGGTGGATGTTGGGGTGTTGTTAAGTGGTTTCTAGGTATTCAGGGTGGATGTTATGGTGTTGTCAAGTGGTTACTTGGTGTTCTGGGTGGATGTTGGGGTGTTGTTAAGTGGTTGCTAGTTGTTCAGGGTGGATGTTAGGAAGTTGCTAAGTGGTTACTTGGTGTTCTGGGTGGATGTTGAAGTGCTGTTAAGAGGTTTGTATGTGTTCTGGGTGGATGTTAGGGTGTTGCTAGGTTTCCTAGGTGGATGTTGAGGTGTTGTTAAGCGGTTGCTAGGTGATCAGGGTAGTTACTGGGCTGTTTAAAAAAAAATCTTACTTTCAAGTTTTTGTAACACTGTTTCACACTGTTTTCAACATTCAGGCAACAATTCTAAATCTGATTGCTGAAAGAAACCCTATGACCAACAGCTTTAGTGATGCTTGTTTTAGCAGCACCACTAATTAATCAGGTCAACCCTGGAAATGGTGACAGGAAACATGATCTCTCACCATCATGTTCTCCCAGAGGCTGGCTCACATGAAGCCATGAGGTCAAGAGGGTGAAGAGGTCACCTGACTGCACATCCTTTCAGACAAAGATCGATCCTTAAAGCACTCCATTCCCAGACACGCAGACACATGTCCACTCCATCAACGCCAACAGCCCAAAAGAGCCCATCTGCACGGTTTCATTAGTGCTAAACAAACGACTAGTTTCCTCTAATTTTAAACATAAATCCATTTGATAAATGTAATGGAAAGGCATCAGTAGGTAGCACAAAAACGTTTTAACCTTTCAGAACACATCAGCTGCAATCACTCACACAATCCGCCCGGACATATTGCTGGAATATTTTCTGAGCATGGCATGACAGTGTAGCTCCATACTGAGCAGGATATGAGAAAACTATTTTTGTCCTCAACAATTTGGGGATTATCCACATGAGTGGTTTGTTTATGGAGTCGTAGCGAAGGTTCCTCTCAGATGTGGTCATGTGTTTGATGCCCTCCTCTGGTGACTTCAGTGAACTGAATAAATAGGAAACATCTATAAATAAGTGCATGGAAAAGCCTCTTGTCTCTGTTATGTTTTCAAACCACAAAATAAGACACTCAGTTTACATGAACTACTCATGTAAGGTGGTTTGCCTTCGATCAGTTTCCTGTTGAGCATTATGTATTTGTTTCCACCTCTTGGCATATGTTGAGTTGCACAGGAAGTGCATGCTGAATAATTTTGTGCATTGTGATTGTCATTTTATCCAGTGACCGGGTGACCTTTTGTAATGCAGTAGCATTAGTTTATTCTGTATATTGTGTGCACACATCATTGTATGTGTTATGTTGTTTGCATTTATCATCTAGCGAGTGGTCTGCAATCAAAAGTCAGATATCTCAATATGACTATAGTTCATGAGTCTCTAATCAGATTCTTACAAAACCAAATTGTCAGAGTCTGAGTTAAAACATGTTCAAAGCACTGTACTCTGTGTGTTAAGAGTTCTCTCATTAGATATTTAATTTTTCTTAAGGAAATTCTGGAGGAACAACGGAAATAAGTTTATAACCTCAATTAGGCAATTTCCTCTGAGATGTATTACCTCGATACTGGACGTAATTACATTTCTCATAGGCTACATTTGTGTAAACTTACTTGCCTGGTAACCATATCAATGTCAACACCATCTCACGCTTTTTCTCTCATTCAGAGGACGTCATTATGTTTTTAGCTTCCTTATCAGTCACTAAACAAATGTCGAGTACAGAAAGGAAAAACCTGCTGATGGCAGGCCAAACCTTTCCCTGGAAAAACACACATGGAATGGCCAGTTATTAATAAATTATTTCCAGGGAAATCCTATGTAGCACTCTGATTCATGATGAACATGCTGTGAAATCATAACAAATCATGCTTTAATTGCACATATAGACTCGTTACGAGTAAAAGCTACTGTAAGCTTTCAGACCAGGTATGGGTCAAGTTTTCATGTGTAACTGCTGGTCTGTTTTGTATTGAAGTACACTTCCACCACGGAATAAAAATAAGGTAATTACATATTTGTTCCTTGCAATTCTGAGTTATATTTCTCTAATCATACTTTTTTCCTGTCAATTCTGAGAAAAAAGTCAATATTGTGAGATGTTAACACACAGTTGTGAGATACAAACTCACTCTGAGAAGCATATTCCAGATTGTGAGATATAAGCACACAATTGCAAAAAATATATAATAATAATAATAAAAAATAAACAAATAGAAAATAAATGAATAAATACAATACAAATTATTAGTAAATAAACTAATGAATAAACTTATAATACAAAAAGTTGCAATTATGTATTTTTTAAGTATATTTGTATTATATTTTCCCCTTTATTGGTTCAGTTGTGAGATTTAAACTCAGAATTGCGTGAGGAACATGAGAGTTCTGAGTTTATTTCTCCCAATTCTGACTTATTTTCTTCCGAGTTGTGAATTGATCTCTCGCAATTCTGTTTTCATAACATAACTTATTTTGTAAGACCAAGTGTTGTAATTATTTTGTAAGTACATCTTACATCTTATTTTACAAGTATGAGTTGAACTGCAAAAACAAAGTCAGAATTGTAAGATATTTACCTTTTCTAATTTTCCATTCCGTGGTGGAAATGGGCTTCTGTAGATTTTGGCTTAGTAAAAAATACATAGCATTTTTAAATAAATTGTAATTTACTTTTTTAATTTTTTTGCATACACATACTTTCATAACTGTGAGCATTTGCCCATCAGGATCACTGGCTGGATAAGGAAATAAAAAGAATATGATTGATTTGGGTTCAGGTTTCTTTTCGTCTTGGTCCACAGGGGGTATTTTTTGTTGACCTGTCCACAGGTATTCCGGTTTTTCTTTTTCTTTTCATTAATTCATCTGTGTGTGGGAGGACTGACTGTTTTCATGCGATTCCTGGACGTGACTCAGAGCATGACAGGAACGCTCATGTGTTACTCATGCACTTGAGGGTCTTCATCGCCGCTGCAGTGTATCATCACCGCGACATTACTGCTGAAACTGACATGTAAAACCGTTGAGGATTCCATTGTGTCACTATGTTGACCCCGTTTTCCCGCTGGTCGTTCTGCATTTCACTGCACGTCTCAATTTCATCCGTATCCTCATGTGCAAAGACATCACATGGACTTAAAGTCCCTGACATACTTATTTAACATTTTGTAAAAGGTTTCATATGCCTGGTGTTAAATGGTTGTGGAGCTAACAAGTCAAAATTGACAATATTTTCTTTCTTATTGTTACTGTGCACAATTCATCAGTACACATTATTCTAAGGATATACGTTTTGATGTCTAATTACAAATAATTGCTAAGGCTGCTGCTGTGGGTGATGCATCATTTCTAAAACCTTGCCAGTAGTTACATTTGGACATTTTGCATTGCAAATAGGCTTAGTTAACCTCATCTCTTTTTCACTTGCACATATATCACATTACAGAAGTAAAATAAGTTACATGATTTTTAAAATGAAAATGTAATATTAAAGGCAATATTTCTCAGTATTATTAGTTAAATTAAATAAACTAAAACAAAAAATTTACAAAATGTAGACGTTTTAATAATAATAATAATAATAATAATAATTACAAAAATCCACAACAATATTACTAAAACTTGAACTAAATTAAATCGAAAACAGAATTACGCTAAAATAATACAGTTTCAGAGAACCATATAGCCAAACTAAAAATGTTATACAGCCAAAACAGCTTCAGAAGATGTAAATTAACTTTATATAAACTCACCGGTCACTTTATACACCTGTTCAATCACTTGGTAACACAAATTGCAGCAACTCAATGCATTTAGGCATCTAGATGTGGTGAAGACGACTTGCTGAAGTTCAAACCGAGCATCAGAATGGGGAAGAAAGGGGATTTAAGTGACTTTGAAAGTGGAATGGTTGTTGGTGCCATATGGGCTGGTCTGATTATTTCAAAAACTGCTGATCTACTGGGATTTTCACGCACAACCATCTCTAGCCTTTACAGAGAATGGTCTGAAAAAGAGAAAATATCCAGTGAGTGGCAGTTGTGTGGACGAAAATGCCTTGTTGATGTCAGAGGTCAGAGGAGAATGGGCAGACTGGTTAGAGATGATAGAAAGGCAACAGTAACTCAAATATATAAATAACAGTAACTCGTTACAACCAAGGTATGCAGAATACCATCTCTGAACGCACAACACATCGAACCCTGAAGCAGATGGTCTACAGCAGCAGAAGACCACACCGGGTGCCGCTCCTGTCAGCTAAGAACAGGACACGGAGGCTACAATTCACACATGCTCACCAAAATTGGACAATAGAAGATTGGAAAAATGTTGCCTGGTCTGATGAGTTTAGATTTCTGCTGCGACATTCAGACGGTAGGGTCAGAATTTGGCGTAAAGAACATGATAGCATGGATCCATCCTGCCTTGTCTCAACGGTTCAGGCTGGTGGTGGTGGTGGTGTAATGGTGTGGGGGATATTTTCTTGGCACACTTTCGGGCCCCTTAGTACCAATTGAGCATTGTTTAAATGCCACAGTCTACCTGAGTATTGTTGCTGACCATGTCCATCCCTTTATGACTACAGTGTACCCATCTTCTGATGGCTACTTCCAGCAGGATAATGCACCATGTCACAAAGCTGAAATCATCTCAGGCTGGTTTCTTGAACATGACAATGAGTTCACTTTACTCAAATGGCCTCCACAGTCACCAGATCTCAATCCAATAGAGCTCCTTTGGGATGTGGTGGAACGGGAGATTCGCATCATGAATGTGCAGCCAACAAATCTGCAGCAACTACGTGGTGCTATCATGTCAATATGGACCAAAATCTCTAAGGAATGTTTCCAACACCTTGTTGAATCTATGCCACGAAGAATTAAGGCAGCTCTGAAGGCAAAAGGGGAATCAACCCGGTACTAGCAAGGTGTAACTAAAAAAAAGTGGCCAGTGAGTGTAAATTTATAATTTTATTATTTTTTTATTATTTTTATACTTTATAATTAGCTGTTGAGAACCGAGGATCTTTTGTTATGCTAAAATAGTTTTATCAAAATGTGTTTCATCAAGGCTGTCATACCATGAATTCACAAACATGTAGCAAAAATTCAGTTATATTACTGTATGACGCTTGACTGTCCCCAATTTCTGAATTTAAGAGAAAATAATAATAATAATAATTCTTGTTTAGGATCTAGAATTCTCAAAGGTACATTGTAAGTTTAAAAGAAGCAGTGGGACATGGTTCCAACCCTATGAATGCAAGCGTGACCTTTCACTGATCTGTTATTTGGCTTGTCCAGCGATTTCAAGCTCTGTCTTTCAATACAGCAGCTACTAGGTGTTTTTCCTGTGTGACAGATTTCAGAACTGAAATATGGTAGGGACGACTTCACAGTATAACCACTGAAAGGAGCTGATGAGCGTTAGCGAGAGAGAGGACGAGAAAGAGCGAAGACAAGTAGAGACACAGCCCGGGTTTATTTTTAGCCTTTCTTTCCACCTCTTCCACCCACCTTTTCAGGAGTGTTGTTGTTGAAAAAGGTGGGCCCGCTGTCGAATGATGTCTAATGTTGTCAGCGGCGGTACAGCACGTCCACCTCAAAGCTTGCTGGGAATTACCCCGTATCGCCTCGAGCTCTTTCGCCATCCAAATCGCTCCGCAAACTGAAATCTCACTACCGTTTCCACTCGGGAAATTCTGTGCCTCATAAAGCCATATGAATGCATTTATGGTGCCAACTTTTTCCATCATACTTGCTTTTATTTGACCGGTTTTATTAGGGCAAAAGTGAATTATATTTGTGTCTTCTTTCACTGTGTTTTCTTATTCTAATGATTTATGGACACATTTATTGTAAATTCCATTAATTTGAGAAAACAAACTGAATTTCCCCGAGTTCAGTCTTTTTGTGGAGTTCCTCATTTTAACCTAGAGGTTCCCAATATTTACATATGTTTTGAAGCGTTCTGTAAATCTCTCTAGAGATGATTTTAGGGAATTTAAAAAATTGCATCTCTCAAAGAAAAACACAATACTTCTTGCTTCCTGTAACCCCATCTGGCAGTTACAGGAACAGTAAATCAAAAATGAAAATTAGCTGAATATTTATTCACCCTCAGGTCATTTAAGATGTAGATAAGATTGTTTCTTCATCGAAACAGGTTTGGATAAATGTAACATTACATCACTTGCTCACCAGCGGATACTCTGCAGTGAATGGGTGCCATCAGAATAAGAGTCCAAACAGCTGATAAAAACATCACAATAATCCACACCACTCCAGTCCATTAATTAACATATTGTGAAGTGAAAAGCTGCATGTTTGTAAGAAAAAAATACATCATTAAGACATTTTGACCACAAACCATTGTTTCCAGATCAAATATGAGCCCATAGTCCATGATATTGCAAGGAATATGTCCTGGATTAATGCAAGTTAAAAGCAAGTATTATTAATATCTTAAGTTTATTGGAAAATATAATTATGATGCAGTATTCTGCCTCATAGACTTCCATTTTATTTGCATTAATGTAATTTATTTTTTTCATTTTAATTTTGTAATTCAAAATAGTTTTATATATATGATGTTTTTTTATATAAGTGCAAGTATATGTGATGGAATTGATTAATATGTGATGATTGAGTGATTAAATGGAATTCAAGCAAGTTAAATGACGATGGTGTTGGTGTGCTTGACTGGCCAGCAAACTCACCAGACCTGAACCCCATAGAGAATCTATGAGGTATTGTCAAGAGGAAAATAAGAAACAAGAGACCAAAAAATGCAGATGAGCTGAAGGCCACTGTCAAAGAAACCTGGGCTTCCATACCACCTCAGCAGTGCCACAAACTGATCACCTCCATGCCACGCCGAATTGAGGCAGTACTTAAAGCAAAAGGAGCCCCTACCAAGTATTGAGTACATATACAGTAAATTGACATACTTTCCAGAAGGCCAACAATTCACTGAAAATGTTTTTTTTATTGGTCTTATGAAGTATTCTAATTTGTTGAAATAGTGAATTGGTGGGTTTTTTGTTAAATGTGAGCCAAAATAATTTAATTACAAAATAAATGTTAGTGTAATCAGTTACAGTTTCTGAGAAGAAAACATGTAATTAAGTTACTGTTACTTGTGAAAATGTTAACGATTACAAAGGGAGTTTCATCTGAATATTGTTTTGTAAAAGCTAGGATATGTTGAATAATATATGAATTTGTTGCTTTGCCTTTTTGGGGGGGATCTGCCATTTAAAGGCCATTTAGTAAAGTCATGCCAGTCTGATGCTTTTGATTGGTTCTCGTTTGGATTTTCAGCACAGCACGTCTGCCAGTCACATCAATCTACATCGCCACTGAAATCTTAAGGCTACAACAGTCAAAAACATTCATTAGAAATTTAGAAAAATAATCCAAAATGTAATAAAATGTAATCAGTTACTTTTATAAGTGCTAACACAGTATGCAGGTCAGAAGTCACGTTGTGGCTGCTTTTATTCTAATGATGCTCAAACAGGCTGTTATCACATCATGAGCCTTTAACTCAAACACTGAAGCTAATGAGTGCAGTTGCACAACATTGTGTACACTTAAACACACGCATGCACTCATTATCAGTGACGCACAGGTCACTGTGCTGGGTTTCTGCTTTTGGAAATGGTGGCCAACAGTCAACTCTCTTTTTTTACAATGCAACAATGAAGCACAATGCACATAGAAAAAAAAACACACACACATGAGGATGAGGTGTGAAGAGTGTTTCCATGCTCTCTTTCCAGTGTTTTGGGGTATGTGGGTAAGTGTGGGCAGCGTATCGCTGCAGTGCTCAGAGTTCAGTTACTGCTGCTGGAAACCGTTTCACATGTGAAGATCACTCAGAGACCACCAGCACATCAATACACCAGTCTGTACTACATTACAGCATGGAAAAAACAGAACGGACAGAGTGAGGGGCTTTTCAAGAAAAATACACTCAAAAAGTCCATATGTGTGTGTGTATATACATACATATACATATATACAGTATATATGTATATATATACAGTGTCTCATAGAAATGAGTATACCCCTCACATTTTTTGTAAATATCTTATTATTTATTTTCATGTAAAAACACTGAAGATATGACACTTTGCTAAAATGTAAAGTAGTGAGTGTACAGCTTGTATAACAGTGCAAATTCGCTGTCCCCTCAAAATAACTCAACACACAGCCATTAATGTCTAAACCGCTGGCCACAAAAGTGAGTACACCCCTAAGTGAAAATGTACAAATTGGGCCCAAAGAGTCAATATTTTGTGTGGCCACCATTATTTTACAGCACAGCCTTAACCCTCTTGTGCATGTAGTTCACCAGAGCTTCACAGGTTGCCACTGGAGTCCTCTTACACTCCTCCATGATGACATCACGGAGCTGGTGGATGTAAGAGATCTTGCGCTCCTCCACCTTATGTTTGAGGATGCCCCACAGATGCTTAATAGGGTTTAGGCCTGGAGACATGCTTGACCAGTCCATCACCTTTACCCTCAGTTTCTTTAGCAAGGCAGTGGTCGTCTTGGAGGTGTGTTTGGGATCGTTATCATGTTGGGATACTGCCCTGTGGCCCAGTCTCCGAAAGGAGGGGATCATGCTCTGCTTTAGTATTTCTCAGTACATGTCGGCAGCACTCATGCAGCCCCAGACCATGACACTCCCACCACCATGCTTGACTGTAGGCAAGACACACTTGCCTTTGTACTCCTCACCTGGTTGCCGCCACACACGCTTGACACCATCTGAACCAAACACGTTTATCTTGGTCTCATCAGACCAAAGGACATGGTTCCAGTAATCCATGACCCTAGTCTGCTTGTCTTCAGCAAACTGTTTACAGGCTTTCTTGTGCATCATCTTTAAAAAAGGCTTCCTTCTGAGCCATGTAGACCAATTTGATGCAGTGTGTGGGGTATGGTCTGAGCACTGACATGCTGACCCACCACCCCTTCAAGCTATGCAGCAATGCTGGCAGCATCAGTTCCCAGGAACATTTTTCCCCCAGATCTGTTGCCGTCAAGCATTTCCATTGTGGTCTAAAGTACCGAGAAGTTTCATGACATAACGCTAGGTCTGCGCGCGTTTCTCAAAACCAAGTACACAAATTTCGGACTTGCATCCTCGGTAGTTCGGACTTCACAAGGCTTGGAATCAAACACCACTGCCTCTTTTCGTTTCATTTATACATATTAATAGTTGCAGAAATGTAGTGAAAATATTTTTCTCTACAAATCGGGGCCCCGGCAGAAAAAGTTTGGGAACCACTGGCCTACGCCATCTTTATGTAGAGCAACAATTATTTTTTTCAGATCCTCAGACAGTTATTTTCCATGAGGTGCCATGTTGAACTTCCAGTGACAAGTATAAGAGAGTGAGAGCAATAACACCAAATTTAACACACCTGCTCCCCATTCACACCTGAGACCTTGTAACACTAACGAGTTACATGACACTGGGGAGAGAAAATGGCTAATTGGGCCCAATTTGGACATTTTCACTTAGGGGTGTACTCACTGCTGTGGCCAGTGGTTAAGACATTAATGGCTGTGTGTTGAGTTATTTTGAGAGGACAGCAAATTTACACTGTTATACAAACTGTACACTCACTACTTTACATTGTAGCAAAGAGTCCTTTCTTCAGTGTTGTCATATGAAAAGATATAATAAAATATTTACAAAAATGTGAGCTGTGTACTCACTTCTGTGAGATACTGTATATAGTTTATTGTAATAATTGTGCAAAAGTTAATAGTATTTTCTCTAATTACTTAAATCTGCCTGCAAAGCTATTATGTCATAAAAACATTTTATTTATCAATTTGCTTCTATTAACTATAATCAACATTTGGTGTGACCATACTTTGTGCTTAAAACAGCTTTTGTCCGAGGTACACTTGCACATAGTTTTTTGAGCTCGGTTTTACGAAAAATCAATAGCATGATTTTTTTGGTGTGTTTTGTGTGTTAATACACAGAAACTGACTTTGGCATGCATTCAATGCATACATGTTTGACATGCATATTAATCTGAGTTTTTGCGTGCATATGATACGCAACTACCCAACAACCATAAACCTAACCATTGTGTATTATATGCACCCCAAAGTCAATTTCTGCACATAAATAGTTTGCCAAATAGAAACAGAAAATCGTGCCATTGAAACAATCTTTCATGAAGCCGGGTTAGTTTTTCAGCTTTGCAGTTAGGTTTCTTGAAGCATCTTGGATACGTTGGCACAGTTCTTCTGGATTTAGTCTGTCTCAGTTTGTTATGTTTCTTCATGTCATTCCAGACAGACTGATGATCTCTGTGTGGAAAATCTCACTGGATTATTACACTGTAAAAAAGGAATCATGTATGATGAAATGAAATTTGTAATTTCTTGAGTCTTGTAATTTTCATTAAAAAATTAAGGTGACACTTAAAAATAGTGTGTATATTTAATTATTTAAAATAAAAATTAAATTTTTATTCAGTGTTGAATAGAAAATATTGAGGACTTTTTACTAATAAAACCAAGAGGTGTGTATTCATAAAAAATTTTTAAAGGAAACTTCTGCAGTTTTGAGGCTTGAATTGAGGAACTGATTAAACAAAAAAAATAAGGAAAGAAGGCTAACTATTTATTTTAAGAGAATTAGCCCAGTTTTGCGATTTTATTTTAGAGGTGATTGTTATTTCCCAGCATGCTTTGTATATAGCTGGATGGAGGGTACATTTTGAAGTTAAATGCTATTTTATGTGTTTTTGAGTGAAGTGAAACATCTAGTAATGTTCAGTTATGTTTGATATTTGAAAGAGTTTCTATTACATTGATGTTTCATTGCACAGTGCAAGAGTAATCATTGTGCAGAAGAGTAGAGCTTGTGGTTGTGGATACTACTCCTCTAAGGCATTAAAGCTTGTTCTATGAGCAGTAGCTTTGCTAGTGCTAGACTGGTGTGGTACTTTCCAGCATTGCTCAAGTATTTTCTTACTTGAGCTGTTTGGCTGTATACAGTCCTTTAAATGTTCAAATGAACTCAAAATCAAATACAAACAGGCCTCACTTAAAATCACAGATTTTTGAGAATCAACTTAAAATAAATGAGCATATTTCACTAATTAAATTAAATGAATTGTGTCATAGATCAATTAATTTAGGATGTTTTACATAATTATTTCAGGTAGATTCCATTAAAAAATCAAGTCGTTAAAAACTACTCAAAAATATTAAGTGTAATATTGTAACCCTAATTTTTTAATAAATAGCCCGTTCCATTTTTTTACAGTTTACAATTAATGGCAATGTGAATGTTTTGAAAATGTAAACTAATATTTCCTACTGACACACTACAGTAAAAGATAGAAATAACTGACGTAAAACCATTTTGATAATGACCTAAGACTTTTGTATAGTAGTGTATATAAAACCTTTACTTACAATAAAACACTTATAATGTAATTCAGTGGGAGGTCCTTCGAGCTTTTGAAAACACTTTTTCGTTTGATTGTTTTTGTTAAAATACTTATATGGTTTTTTTGTTGCATTAATTGTCCTTTTGAACAGCTATGTTTGCTCCATCTTTGTTATATCATGACACTTTGTTATGTGTAAAATGCAAATCTTAGTATGTGTGTGTGTAGCATACAGGTGCATCAATATTTACAAACAAAAGCCATGTCTGAGATGAAAATTCAACTATATATATATACATACAGGTGCATCTCAATAAATTAGAATGTCGTGGAAAAGTTAATTTATTTCAGTAATTCAACTCAAATTGTGAAACTCATGTATTAAATAAACTCAATGCACACAGACTGAAGTAGTTTAAGTCTTTGGTTCTTTCAATTGTGATGATTTTGGCTCATATTTAACAAAAACCCACCAATTCACTATCTCAACAAATTAGAATACTTCATAAGACCAATAAACATTTTTTTTAGTGAATTGCTGGCCTTCTGGAAAGTATGTTCTATAGTATTAATATATTATATGTATATATATATATATATATATATATATATATATAAAACTGAAATATTCAGTAATTCACAAGTGATGATAAAACAAGTGTCTTTAATTTTTTATCAGCACTTATTTTTTTTACTATATTTCCAAATAAATAAGTACATTTTATAATCTTTATATAATGTGCATATCAACAGTAATTACAGTTTTGAAAAACAAACAGGATTTGCAACTTAGCTAGTTATGAGAGAATAAAAATCAGACACAATACAAAAGAGGGTGTGAACGGGTGTGAAATTAAACCACTCCTGTATATTTGCAGGCACTGTTACTGCCAAATAAACCCAGCCAAATTAACGATTATGAAGCTCTTAAAGAGACAGTTCACCCAAAATGATATCTTAATATGATGACTGCATTTTTTATTGTTGTTCACTGAAAAACTTATTCACGCTTCTATTGTGATCTCTATGAAGTGTCATTGTATGGAAAAGAGCGGTGCGAAGATTTGCTTCCTTTTGTGTATGAAAGGAAAAGGTCAGTCATACAGGTTTGAAATGACATACGAGTGAGTAAATGATGGCAGAAATTTCATTTCAGTGTGAATTTTCTCTTTGACGACTCTGATTATGGTATAAGTCTATTGACAGAACCGCAAAGATTGTCGTCTGTGTAAAATGCATACGACAGCGGTAAAATCTCGTCACGTGGCTTCTCATGGCAAGTGGTGTTTGTGTGAGTCACTGCTGCAGTCATTATGAATGAAAAGATTCCCCAGCTATGTTTAACCTTTACCACTTCTCCCATGCATGCAGGGCTTCCAACCCAAAACAACTGTGTCAGGTTTTAATGCAACAGAAGGAAAACCAATAAAGCGGAAATAGTGGAACCAAAATCAGTTCCAAATCCTAAAATTCCAAGATCTTGAATCCCTTCCAAGATTCCAGGAATTCTGCACCTCCCACGAGGCTTTTGTACATTTTTAAACTCCTGACTTGGGATTTTTAATTAGCGACTGGAGGCCAGTCTCAGCCTGAAGCCAAAGTAAACTGTCAGAAACTGTAGTGCTGTAGCTTGTGTTTGCTTTGCCTTGCTTTAGTCATGTTTGAGTCACATTATCTGAAGTATAACGCCGCTCTGCACCCCACCCTCAAATACTCCTCCCTAATAATCTCTATTCCCATCACACACATACACACACACACACACACACACACACACACACACATACACACACACACACACACACACACAAAAAACACACAAAAAACACACACACATACCCACAAAACACACACACACACACACTCACACTCACACACACAAACACACACACACACGCACACACACACACACACACACACAAAACACACACTCACACACACTCACACACTCACACACACACACTCACACACACACACACACACACACACACACACACACGCACACACGCGCACTCAAACACACACGTGCGATCCTTCTTCTTGACGCTCTTTTGTCTCCACACCCTCTCTTTGCTCTTTTCCATGCACTCCATCTCTTTTCTTTTCGTTCCATCTGTTTTTTCTCTGTGTTTTCAGTGCCTCTCCCACTTGTAGCTCTGGCCCCATTGCCCTCTGTCTCTCTCAGGACTCTCTCTTTATCCATCATTCCTCAAATTCCTGCAGGGTTCTTAAGGGACAGGCCCTTCTGGCAAACCGTGACACCCCACATCTCCCTCTCTTACCCGATTCATTTTAGTGGTCCTTTTTGGTAGTTTTAAAATAGATTAATAATGGAGCAAACAGGTATTAAAAAAAATAAATAAATAAATAAATATTGGGGGAAAAAAGCTGAATTACCTTTTTATTGTTTATTCTCACAATTGTTAGATAAAAAGTGTCAATTAACTTTTTTGTTGTTCTATTCTGTGTCAGAAACAAGCTTCCATATGAAGAGATGAGAACATACATCGTTGGGCAGTAAAGGGTGCAGCGAGGCTGAGAGCTGAACTGTTGACATTTGCCCACAGCAGAGCCGGGGCTGTGCATGACTCTCTGTTACTGTCTGTCCAAATGCCACGGAGAATCCGATTAAAGCTTATCAATGGCTGCTATTATAACAGCACACATCCCAATCAAACCTGCCACATTAACAGAGGAACACTGCCATGCTTTCACTGCCTGTGTGTGTGTGTGTGTGTGTGTGTGTGTGTGTGTGTGTGTGTGTGTGTGTGGTTGTGTGTGTGTGTGTGTGTGTGTGTGTGTGTGTGTGTGTGTGTGTGTGTGTGTGTGTGTGTGTGTGTGTGTGTGTGTCTGTGTGTGTGTGTCTGTGTGTTATTTTAGCGGAAAGTAGTGTAGCTGAAATTGAAAGAGCACATTGAGGCACACAAAGATGTAATCAAATCTGGTTGATTCATATGACTGGTTTGCTGGCATTCCCAGCCATCAGTTTCCCAATACTGTGCAGTCTGTGAGAGAGAGGGAGAGTTTCTTTGTGAAAAAATGGGAACAAATCTTGTTCTTTCTAAAAACACCAACAATAATGTCATAATTATGGCAGTATGGAGTCCAAATGGCAGTATGGACAGCAACCTTCATCTTATGGTATAATATTCTTCATTTAAAAACATCCTACTGAGACTCTTACAATGCTAGTGTCTTCTGGTTGGTTACCAGGGCGTTGCTATGCATCATTAAGGTGTTCTGAACAGTTGTTAGATGTTGCTGGTTGGTTACCAAGGTGTTGCTATGCAGTCCTTAAAGTGTTCTGAACAGTTGTTAGAATGTTGCTGGGTGGTTACCAGGGCGTTGCTATGCGTCATTAAGGGGTTCTGAACAGTTGTTAGAATGTTGCTGGGTGGTTACCAGGGCGTTGCTATGCGTCATTAAGGGGTTCTGAACAGTTGTTCGAATGTTGCTGGGTGGTTACCAGGGCGTTGCTATGCATCAGTAAGGTGTTCTGAACAGTTGTTAGAATGTTGCTGGTTGGTTACCAGGGCGTTGCTATGCGTCATTACGGGGTTCTGAACAGTTGTTAGAATGTTGCTGGGTGGTTACCAGGGCGTTGCTATGCGTCATTAAGGTGTTCTGAACAGTTGCTAGAATGTTGCTGGTTGGTTACCAGGGCGTTGCTATGCGTCATTAAGGTGTTCTGAACAGTTGTTAGAATGTTGCTATGTGCTGGTGAGATTGGCCTTCACCTTACTGTATGAAATATTTTTGCAGGGTTTTTGCAGGGTTTTGCCTGTTTTATTACAAAATTTTATGTCTAGTCATACCTAGAGCAATAATTATAGTGATGCTTGACTTATCAAACACAATTGAGAATAATCACAGTAAAGATGAAAGATAATTTTACGGATCAGTGCTAGATGAAAAGCATCACTCATTACTCAGAACTCATTACATTACTCAGTTTTCTTACCTGACAGGACAAACATAAGAATTACTGAAACTCGGCCAGCAGAGAGGAACTGCTCCAAATCAAATCACCTGAGTCTGTCCTTTTTTTTACTACATAGTTTTTCCCCCAAAATGTAAACCACGCGCACTGCATCCTGTGTGAATTTGAACTGACATACAACTACGCTGTTGGAGAGGATCTCATTAGTGTGAAACTTAACTTTGTGTTTGTCGGCAAGAGTATTGAGAAAAATGAATAATGGCTAGCAGCCCCTGTCTTTGAAACACTCTGAAACTGATGGTCAAAACATGATGTGTTCGCTGTGCATATGCTGTACACTTCTGACAATACGATTTTTTTAAAGAAATTCAAACTTTTATTCAACGAGTGTGCATTAAATTAACCAAAATATTTATTTTGAACTTTCTATTCAGCAATAAATTACTTAAAAAAATGTGTATGTGACCCTCTCAATGAAATCCAGGCGAAAGTCTCTATAAAATAACAAGCATCGGATTTTGATTTCAACCATTCATTTCATTGTCTTACTCAGAAAATATTAAAGATATGAAGGTTACATGTTTGCAGAATGTTCTTTACCTTATGAAGCACGATTTTATGTAGAAAACAGTAAATCACCAAAAATGTCTTTAGCTGGATTTTCACAGCCAGGGTCACATATTCACATAGAAAACAGCTATATTAAATAGTAATAATATTTATAAAAAGTTAGTATTTTGGGGGGAGGGATTGCCTCACAGTACTTTCATTGTACAGAAAGGAGCACACTGAGCCACTAAAACTCTTTGCAGCAAAAGTCAAATTCTCACACAAAGCAAGTTTTATTCCTTGTTTTGCTGATAAACATGGATGAATAGCTCTCATTTGGGTAAACGGGGTAAATCACATGAGTAAACTTGTCATTTTTGTGTCTGTATATAGAAATGTGTGACTGCGCACTGAGCACTTCCTGTGCTTACCGAACAAAGTGCATTTACTCCCTATACTTTTTCTTCTTTTGGCTAACTGTTATTTAAAGAATTCCCCTGATGTTTATCACGCATGTAAAAACAATACAAGCGTGATTACCGTACATGGTGTAAAGATAAATGTTAAAAGCACCACTGCATGCAACAATATTCAAGATTTGCATTTCTTTAATGTCTGATATGAAGACGTTCTGCAGACATATAAAAGTCTAAGAAAAATGTTATTTATATTTGAATATAAATACAATACTGTATACAATACTGATACAATGATGTTATCAGTATCACGGTTTGACTGAAACGTTGGATATAAAAATAAAACATGATTTTCACAGCATAGTATATATCTGCCCCCCCCCCCCCCCCTTCTGCTATAGCTCTGGAATTGACATAAGCTTAAGTTTATGCATAAACAAATGATTCATGTTATCCAGCATCCTGAACTGAAAATGTTGTTCTTTCAGTACAAACGAATATCACATGGTCAGTGTCCCAAATTTACTTACTATTGATCAGTGACCTAAAAATTTCATCATAAATTTACTTCATAACTTTTTTTTTTTGGTTTAAAACTTCTGGTTTATTTTATGTTTTAAACAAACAAAGACATTCGAGCCCCACTGGATGCTCTATGTTTATATACATCTCTGCATTCAATAGAATATAATAGACGTTAAATGGCTAAACATGCTGAAAATCAAGGCTTTGCTGGCAGTGTAGGAGAGTTTACTTTGACGCACATGTGTGTGTGTGTGTGTGTGTGTGTGTGTGTATGTGTGTGTGTGTGTGTTTGTGTATCGCCTGTTCCCCTGCTGTGCTGCTTCACTGTCAGATCATGGTCTTGTTATTTTCAGCTTCTGCTGGATATGATTCAGACTGAAGGGCTGTGTAATTATAACACACACACACACAGACGGATGAGGGTTTCTGGTAAGACTGTTGGGATCCCCCGGTTGGAGGAGAATTTAGGTGCAGCACAATACTGCTTTAGTTTCATTATATGTGTGCAGTGTGTGTGTGTGTGTGTGTGTGTGTGTGTGTGTGTGTGTGTGTGTGTGTGTGTGTCTGTGTCTGTGTCTGTTTCTGTGTGTGTGTGTGTGTGTGAGGTCGTATGTGCTGGATGTGTATGAATATACTATACACTGTCAAAACCGACATGTTTGAGTACACGTACAGCGCATGAAAGGAAAAGTGCTGCTTCTTTACACCAAACTGAAGAATTAAATGTTTTTGTAGCAGTGAAAAATGCTGCATGGGTGTATGATGGCCAGAACAGCAGTCTAGGTGCACGTAGGTAGGTTTTGAGACACAGCCAGTGTAAGCCGGTGACGAGAACTGAGCGATCGGGCCTCACAGAGGAAATCAGAAACCCACTGGAGACTGTCACTGTGTGTCCTGATTTCTGAGAAACGGGTCATAGTGGTTTCAAAGTGCGTGTGCGACGCGTGAATGCTGACCGGTTCTGTTTTACTGAGAAAGACAGAAAGAAAAGGAAAAAAGCCTGACTGACATAATGTACATTTACACAATCTTGCGTAATGCATGGCTGTTTTGTCATATATCTGTTATCTTTGGAGGAAATCAAAAGGTTTCCTTGCTATTGCTACTAAAAGATTATATCAAACTCCTGAAGCTGAACAGAGACACAAAGTTAAACTTGAGTTAATACAGTTTTACTGAACATGTAAAAATGTAATCAGAATGTTTTAAAAATACATTGTGATGTTTTTGAAAAGTGCATGAATTTAGTGTGTTTCACACAACAGCATAGCAAACCAAGTAGCAATAATTTATTTTAGATGAAGACATATATATATATATATATATATTATTATTATTTTTTTGGTAACTCAGCAATATATAAACAGTTCAATACAAATATAGACAAGTATTGACACTTTGTGCAATGATGATGTTGTTATATATATATATACTTTTATAGTGAATATTGAACAATGATAGTAAAGCTGAATTTTCAGCATCATTACTCCAGTCTTCATTATAAGAAATCAATCACAATCTGATAATTGTTATTACTATCATTAATTATTATTATTTGTATTATTATTATTATTATTACCTGATATATATATATATATATATATATATATATATTAGTACATATTATATATATTTTTTAATTTAATTTACTGTAACTATTATGTCGTTAATTCTTATGGACTCCAGCACCTGCTACTGAAACATGGCGTGGTTAAATGGTGAGTTGTTACAGAACTTTGAAGTACACTAGAGTGCAGTGTGCATGTGGCTGCAGCCTCAGCCAATGAAATAACAGAGAAGGAGACAATGCGAGAATGCAGGCGTGGACGTCACACGCTATTTTTGGAGAACCCCGCCCACATTTCTATTTTCGTCCGCCTCAGGGGCGGGGCTTACCGAGACACTTGTAATAACTCACTTTCTCCCTCTCGTACCACTGCCGAACATCGCTGCTGGTCTTTTTAATGGATGTCACACTGACTACTAACTAAGGATTAAGTCAAGCTGTAACAGAGGAAGCATTTGGACATTAAAAACAAGGCGTAAAGACTTCTGCAAAAAGAAGGAGTTTCACACAAGGGAATAACGACCTGTTGCATGCTTTTATCTTTCACATAAGGTACAGGCTGTCTTTTCATATTATACACTGAGTCCTGCTGCTTTATAAGGAAGTCAGTTTGCCTGGCATTTTCAGTAGCTATATGCCTTCTGAAAGCATTGCATGATTTTATTTAAATTTTGATAGCGATGCGTAAGTCGCTTTTTGCGCATTTTCGGACTATTGTTATTAATGAGTTATTTACATATTGTCAAGCATGGCTTCAAACCCTATCCCTCTTTACATTAGGCTATATGTGCACTGTGTTGGTGAAACTGATGCATATAAAGAATAAGTTTAGAAACAGAGTGGAAATGAAACCCAAACAGACCAAGAAACCAACAATTAAAGTCGTCTGTCTAAAATAGCTGGTGAGAAACTTAGTTCTCTATACTACTGGACCCGAGTCTTGAAATGCGTCTTTAACTATAAAAAACAACAACTAAGTTTGACTTGCCTACCTAGACAGCATGCATTTAGTGATGTCCAAAACCAAGTACGCAGTGCACTGTTTGAGACGCAGCCGGTTCATCTTCGCCGTTACAAAATGGACCATTCATCTATTACAAAATACCATAGCTGGGTTACTGCACTTAATATTACCCGTACTTACCATTACTTTCATTATTATTTTCAATGAATTATTTTATTTCGGTTTTTGATGTTCACTAAAGCCCCACCGCGTTGTTGTGTAGCAAACTAACTACTGAGTGTTGCAACTGTTTACTTGACCAGAAACGATGCATGCATGCTTGTAAGGGTGTGAGTGGCAGGAAACCAAGGCTCTCTCTCTCTCTCAAACATCTCCTCTTCTCGTTTCACAGATGGACGTTGTGCAGCGGGACTGATCGTTGAGGCAGATCAGAGAGACACTCACTGCTGGGGAGGTACAGGTGTGTTACCTGGAGGAGCTTTACCTCTATGATTTCAGATCACATGAGGGAATAACAAAAGCTGTACTGCCCGGAACTATTTACTTCAGGGCAGGAACATGCATCAAATTATAGGCCTATACGATGAAGCCTTAATTATAGGCTAAGGAATTATCTAAAAAAGGATTAAGAACACTTAAAATGTCTGAATGTAGTTGCATTAAATAAGTGAATGGCACTTGCAAAGAAATGCTGCAGGTTTTCTCATAACATTTTTTTTTCAATTCTTACAAAGCAAGGTGATTTTTGGTGGCTGTATGACGTCCGTTCTGGTAACCGCAGCTGTAGAAAATTACATTTAATAGTGTATGCTTCATCTTTGACAACCACAAAGTGTGCATAAACTTTGTCTCAATTATCAAAATAACTTTTTTGGAGCCATTGTTCACAATTAGTCTTTAATGATCACTGAGGCGGCATTTATTCGATCGTAAATACAGTATTTGTATTTATTGTGAAATATTATTACAATTGCTTTCGGTGTAATTATGTTGTAGAATGTAATTTATTCCTGTGACGTCAAAGTTGAATTTAATGTTTTAGCATAATTTCTCCGGTCTTCAGTGTCACATGATCCTTCAGAAATCATTCTAATATGCAGATTTACTGCTCAAGAAAAACATCTGATTATTAGGCTATCATGTTGAAAACAGCTGTGCTGCTTCATATTTTTGTGCAAACTGCGACTGTATGTTTTCTTGGGATTCTTTGATGGATAGAAAGTTGAAAATAACAACAAAAGAAATTGAATGTTTTTGTCACCATGTTAAAGTCTTGATAATTTAGTCATTTCTTTCTTTATTAATGACTCTCCCAAACATTTGAATGAACTAAATGGATTTGTCATTTTTTAAAGTTAAATAGATCTGTGATTGGATTCTGAGTGATATTATAGTCTCTTCTTATACAACTGTGCACGTACAGCAGTCCTCCGAGAAAATCTGAGCAAAAGCTGAATATGAGCTTCAAATCAGCTCTGTTGTCACTGGGAGAGGTGTTCAGATGAATGTGGGATACACAGAGTCAAAACATACGGCAGATGTCATATTTCAGATGTGTTAGATTGTGATACTGTTTGTATTGCATTACTCCTGATTGAACCTGTAACAGACCTTTCTGAGTCTAACCTGAACTGTCCAGTTCATGCAGATTAGATGACTAGCTTGATTATTCATTGTTCCCCATTAGTGTGCTTAAGTTCATTGACAACACGCAAGGAAAGGACTGTATGGCTCATGTTTACAGTATTAACCCTCTGCTTGACCAAGGCCATTTAATGCAAATATAAATAACAATAATAAATACACTTATGTTCAAAATATGTTTATGCTTTTTCTTAAATAACACTTTTATTCAGCAAAGATGCATTCAATTAATCAAAAGTGGCAGTAAAACAATATTACAAAGATTTCTATTTCAAATAAATGTTTCTCTTTTGAAAAAATTGCAATAATATTTCACATTTTTGTTTTTACTGTATTTTTTATTAAATAAATGCAGCCTTGGTGAGCATAAGACACTTTAAAAACATTTAAAACCATACTGATCATACTTGACAGTAAGATTATATTTAGATATGCATGACTTTTCTTGATTATAAACAGAACTCTGAATGTAAACGTTTACATTGCGATTATCCTATTATTTAAATCCATATGTTAACAGGGTTGATGGGACCCCACAAAGACAGTAAAGTCAATCTCAACAGAACATGAGATGTAATGATTAATTAATGATTAATCATTTAACCTAGCAGACGGATTTTACCAACTAATAAATAATTCAATATTGTGATTACATTCACAGAACAGATTTACCATTATGTTGTTTTATCTTAAGCTACTGACACAATTTCAGTCACCATTAACTATAGTCTTGACTCAGCGGATGGTAGTGTAAACAAACAGAAACGGATTTGTACTTGTCATTGCTTGGCATTAGATATTGCTTAAAGCAGCAGAGTCCTGTAGCTCGCGCCCGGCTCGAGTTGCGTGCGCCACAGCGGGCCAGCGTTTGCGGGAAAAACAACACGATGAGGTCATGGCCAGCGGCGCGGGGATAACGTTTCAGCCGTGCCTGTGAGAGGGATCTGACACCGCTCCCGCTCTTTTGTTCGGCTGTAACCGGGCCCCACGGACCGCTCGTGAAGCCTGCTGAACGGTCTGTTGTAGAAGTGCCGGCCTTTTGTCCTTCTCACAATTGATGTAGTGCGTGAGACGCGATAAAGTTTCGTCATAGTTTATAATACAGATGATATTGGGCAATGTGATGGAACTAGCAGGCCTAATCATCTTGCATTTTGTAACTAAACCACAGTTTGTGTAAACTACCTCAGACTGAATTCCTCTAAAGTCATCTGTGGTTTCGACATGCACATACAACTCTCCCTGAAGCTTTAATGCATCTTTAGAGATGTTCTGGCTGTCATCTAATAATCATGCAATAACTTATGCGTGTAAAGCACTAAACCAGTGTCATATGAGTTGGTTATTTAAATTTATCCAATTTTTAATTGTTTTCTGGATCCAAAAGTGCATTTCTTTGGTTTCTGTCCCATGTTAATATTATTGTTTCATATTAAACTAAATCAACCTGACTATAGCTGCATTTCCATCCACCTATTTTATGCGCTTTTTAGTATATTGCATAAAAAAAATGTCAAGATGCACATTAATTCTAAAAATGCGCATAAAAAGGTATGCGCACATTTGAGTAGGATACATTTTTTATCCGGTAAGAAAAAATGCGCATAAACTACAATGGAAACACATTTACCGAATAAATTCCCCCATGCGCACCGAAAAAGTCATGTGACTGCGCTATGAGACGGGATAACTTGACTAACCAGCGGACCGATCTCAAAAGCCTGAGTAAAGTCTGTCATCAAAGTGTTTCTGTATAATTACCTTAAATGAAACAGCCGGTATCCTCCTCGGAATGCAGTTACAGCATTTATTGTGTTACGTCTGCTCGCTCTGAGGCGCAAGGAATTTATATCATATATGAAAGCTATCATATTCAGTGCCTTCTCCTATATTCTTAGTGATATTTAGTGGCACAGTTTACCAGGAAGTGACGATTTTGTTCTCTTTGACTCGTTGGATGGAAACGGTGCTTTATTCGTATATGTTTTATGCAATATTACAGTTTTGCGCATAAGTTAAATTTGAATCTTTTGATGGAAACATAGCTTATGTTGACTACAGTAGCTGGAAGAAATACCAGTTTCCTGGTTAGTAGGGGATGCATTGACTAGTTTACTAATTGGTTAGCTCTACCACTGGTTAGATGTTTTTGGCCTGAGTCAACTGGCTGTGGATCATGTGACTTAAATTGCGCTTGTTATGTGGTGACAGCAGAAGTAATATTCTAATTCTTGGTTATAGTTAACTAATTGATTATCACTAAACCTACATTTAAGTTTCAACTTAATTTAAGTTTCAATGTTTCAACTTCTAGTTTTCATGTCCCATGTCAAAAATAGTGTTTAATATGATGACATCACTCTGACTATGTTAGGTTACATGGCAGCTGAAAAAAAAAAACATTAGTTGTTTGGTTAGTAAGTTGTTGCACCAATTAGTTAACTAATCAATTAGTTCTGTGACTATTTGATGTTTTTAGACTTTGTTGAGTAGTTGTAGACCAAGTGATTTTAGTTGTGCTTCTGTATTGAGACAATTGGAAGAATATTTAATTTCCTGGATAGCACGGGTTGCACCGACTAGTTAACTAATTGGTTAGTTCTGCCACTGGTTAGAAGTTTTGGGCTTGTATTGACTAGCTGTAATTCACTTGACTCAAGTAATGTTTGGTTTATATGATAGCAGCTGTAATAATGCTCAGTTTTTTTGGTTATTAAATAGTTGCTAGTTAACTAATTGGTTAATGCTATTTATGCTGGTTAATGATTTCATTTGTGCTTGTACTATATTGTGCCAGGTGATGGAAGATTTGGATTCCTGGTTAGTAGGGGTCGTGCTGACTAGTTAACTAATTGATTCGTTCTACAACTAGTTAGATGTTTTGGACCTGTGTCAACTAGTGATGGATCATGCCACTTAAATTGCACTTTTTATGTTGCAACAACAGGAGGAAAATTACATTCTTGGTTAGTAGTTAACTAATCAATTATCACTAAACCAGTGTCATATGTGTTGGATATTTATTTTTGGATTTTAACTGCTGGTTCTCAGGACTAAACATTGAATCTGTTTGATTTCTGGCCCATATCAAAAATATTGTTTATAATGACTAAATCAACCTGATTTTGTTGTAGATAGTACTAAATCCTTGGCAGTGTTGGTTTAATGCATTACTAAATAATTAATTAATTTAATGCATGTAATGTAATTTAATAATATTTTCCTTGAAAAAGTAAAGTATGGTATTACTCTTACTCTTTCTATAATGTAATTACAGTTATTTCTGATGTAATTATATTAAAAAGTGTATAGACTAGAGCAATTCTATATAAACGATAGTGGAATTAACATCTAGGTAACATCTAGGGCTGTGGCTGTCTCCATGACATGGTCCACTGCCACCGCGGTGGTTGATTGCCACCGGCGGTAATGTGTGTGTGATGTCACACACTCTCTATAACAAGCATAAAATACTAAGCAAGTACAATAATAGTAACAGTTGCAATAGAATTTGGTATTTATAGCAAATTCCATTTAGCTGGCCACTGTTGCTTAAAATGAATTTGCGCAACAAGCACACCATCTGAACGCCTGTTCAGTGCGGCTGGAAACATCGTGACACCAATGAGGTCCTCCCTTAAACCTGACAATATTAACATGTTTATATTTCTGTCATTTTAAATCGAACATTATAAAAGCCAAGATAGACTTAAGCATTAGTGTTTACGTTCTAATTGTTATCAGGCCAACGCAGAGTTTCCAGAATGGCAATGAAGGTGTTATGAATTATTTAGGCTAATGTTACTTATTCAAGCTACTTTCTTATTTTACTGTATTATTGATTTGATAGTCTAGTGTTTTGCAGGCTGCGTGTTGGCGTGTTCATGGACGGAAGTGTTAAAATAAACACGTATGTTTATTAATAGATGTTTAAGTCATGCCTGCATTTATTTATTTTTTTGTTTCAATATTTATATATATATATATAAACACTGCCTCACCGATGGTAGTTGATCCATTACCACCGTGGTGATAAAAATCTGCCACCATCACAGCCCTAGTAACATTGAATGTTAAAATGCATGTTTTTAATGTAACTGTTAATATTTTGTTCAGTTCAATAATTATTTATGCAGATTTTTTATTATTTATATGAAAGAATTAAGAGTGGTTGCATGTTTATCCTTGTATTGCTCAACTAATTGAGGTTTAGAAAGTAATTAGTAATAAGTAATCCAATACTTTTTTATAGAGAGTAATTAGTACAGTAATCTAATTATACTGTTGAAGATGTAATTAGTAGTTAGTAATTAATTACTTTTTTAGATTGACTTAGCCAACACGGCTCCTTAAGGTAACAACTGCATTGTGCAGTGTACCAGTGTGATTGGCAAGTCCATTGGTATTGATTTACCTGCGGGGCAACATAAATGGACATGGTTATGTGTTAGCTGACAGGAATGATGGGAAGATGTTCATTTTGAGGTATTTTTGCATCCCCCACCCTGTGAGGGGCAGAGGGACAGGAGAGTCAAGCTGACAATAGCGAGATTGTTTTTCAGGGAGCTGCTGTAAAGATCACATTTCCTGTTACTGGCTGAGAGCGGGGTCAGCTGACACCAGCCTCCTTCACCGCTGCGGCTGTCATCACCGCTCAGACCAGAAAAAAACGACACTAACAGCTTCAGGGCACAAGTTAATTCTTAACATGTACAACTATCACTCCAGACAAAAGCTGTGTCAAAATCCATCTGTTGCTAGCGGTGATGACATTGAAGCGATGTTATGCATCAGTGATGAAGGTTCCGTTTGCTTTCGCAAATCTGAGCCCTTTGTGATTCATTCAGGATGTGACAGTGCTGCCTTCTGAAACATCTTTGATTTTGAGTGTGATTTTGTAGTTATTCTGAGTGCGGTAACCCTTGCTGTGGAAGATCTATTGACCATCTCCATCATGATCTACCATCTTCTGTCTAACATCAAAGATTTGATCATATCGTTGCCCAATTGCTGGTTAATTCCATCTGTAGAGGTTTAGAAACTAGTATATTAGTCCCATGCTTTGAGTCTGTGTTGATTAGTCACGGATTACATGACTAGTTATGTTTTGAGCCAGTGTTGACTAGTTGTGGACAGTGTGGAGCAACTTTTGTTTGTTCTCCATTGTGACAGCTAGAGGGAAATCCAGTGTCCTGGTTAGTAGGGCTGACTAATAAACTAACTGGTACCACTATTTTATGTTTAAGACCCTTATTGTCTAGTCATGTCAATTTTTGCACTAATTGGCTAACTAATCAGTTTTAGTTTTATGATTATTTGATGTGTTAAACCTATATTTACTAGATGTGGACCATATGATTTAAGTTGTGCTTGTTCTATATTGCCTCTGGTTAGATGTTTTGGGCCTATTGGGATTATCGATATCGGCCATTTTAAAAACAGATTTGCCGATAATCTTTTTTTTTTTTTTTTTTTTTTATGCAAACAAACATACTATTTACAGGTGACATTATTTATTGGTGAATAAATAATACAGGTGAAACTATTTAATGTTTAAATGCACTATTTGGCTCGATGCAGCCTGTCTGAGCTCAACACTCTGTGAGAGTGAGGCGATCTCTCAATCTCTGAGAGCAATCTCCGCCCACCGCTCATCTGATATGCAGAGAGTCACGAGTCCGACCAATCAACGCGGAAAACTGAAGGCAGTCTCACACCGAAAGCACTTGTTAACTGGAGCTGCCTCAGTGTTCACGCATCAGTTGTCTCTCAAAGGTAAAGCAGCAGCAGACGTTGCTGAAGTTACAAAACACCTCAATATAACCTATGATGTCCGCGATGTGGAAAATGCGGGCAGAATCGCGGAATGCAGTCATATAATGGAATTTACCGTATAACACGGAATGTCACGGAATGTGTCGAAGTTTGGATGAATTAATCAAAAGTAGGTCAGTACACTTAAATCGACTATGGACTATGGACTAGTATCTATAAATATTAAGCTGCAAAAACACTATTTAAATATGAATCCTGCATGTTCTGCATCTCTGTTAATGAATGACACAGACGTGCGGTTTCATTTACTGCACACATACATACTGAAGCGCGTGATGCTCGCGGTGTTTTCAGCATAAATGAGGACATAAATACATGAACAACATCCCCAGAACTGCTCGGAGAGTCACTTGATGAGCATTTGACCGTTTCATTTGAGTAAAACGATCGTTATATCATATATACATAGGCTACAGAAACTTAAAATGTCCTCATGTCAACCTGTCAAAATATAATATTCGGTTTAGCCGAATATATTACTGTGGTGCAGTAGAATATACGTAATACAACTACAACAATTATTACAACTTTTGTTGAGAATAATCACACAATACGCTAAATACGTTTACTTTAAGTTTTACAAAATGTTTACAGGATGCTTCTGGGTGATCCCTGCACTTACGTTATTATTAATATTACTGTTTATTTAATGTTGTTGTTATTAACAGTTTTCAGAATTAAAGACATGTTTAAAAGCATTTAAATAACGTTTTTTTTGTCAGAGCTCTTGTTATTATTAATTTTGGCATTCATTTTCATTTTTACACCAGACACGTATATCGGTTCAAAATATCGGTTATAGGTCTACTTGATCTGTAATAATCGGTATCGGTATCGGCCCTGAAAAACACATATCGGTCGACCCCTAGTTGCAACAACTAGTACATTAGCTATACCACTATTGAATGCTTTGTCAACTAGTTGTAGGTAACATGAGAATCTGAAAATAAAAGTGAAACTGGGACAGTGAGTGGGACAAGTTATCCAGCTGGCCATCAGACCACTTGTGTTACATACCATGGCAGGTAACTAGTCAACAACTCTCAACCATTTGGTCAAAATGAGTACTCATACAAGCGCTGTTTGTTATATGCAATTTAAACCATGTTGGCTTAAGCCAGCACTCTGGAGTCGCTGGGAATGAACTAATCCTGTTTTCCCAGAGCAGCCCACACCGGCTGTTTTTAGAAGCAAGTTCAAGCAAGGTCTGTGAGGATCAGAACGTTGTGTTTGACCCCCTGAATGTTTGGAGACAAGGAAGTGTTCGGACACAAAGGTGCTCATTTGTTAGAGCGCACAGGACACGACGAGCTCATTGAGCCAGTGTGAGTCGGTTTGTGTGTGTGTGTGTATTTGCGGTTACAGGGAATGTTAATGTCCTCCTTCATTGTTGGAGGCTCAGACAGAAGTTCGTGAGGCTGCATATGTATGAGATGTGTTCCTTGCGAATGCTTTCCCAGAACAGTTGTTAAATAAAAAGAATCCATGGAAAGGGGAACGGATGGTGGAGGAAGAGCAAGAAGGAGTGAAGGGCTAAGAGGATAGAGGCAAATCTGCGTGGAGAGGTGTCATTATGTAAATTGTTGTGTCCACTTGAGAGTTGTTGGAGTTCAAACACCGAATTACACTGTTGAGTGGCGCCATTTTGAGTGTGCAGTAAATTGTGGGTAGACTTAACCTCCTCTATGTCTGTATCTCTCAAAAACGATTTACACTTTGACCATACCCAAAGGAGAACTACATTCCAATTATGTTTTAATGCATAAAACACACTTACGTAGGTCTCAAAAATACTCTATGTAATTATGCAAACTTGAATGATTGATGCATTGCAAGGGTTACTGTGGCAGTAACAGACCTCCATACTCTAGGAGGCGATACAGTTTCCTTTGCCCATCTGTAAAATTTACACAATGTTACACAACACCATTGTAAACCAAAAATGGAAAACCTTTTATGCGCTTTGGCATTTCATTTACACAACGGTGTTTTGAGGACTTAAAAACACAAACTTTTGAAAATGGGTTTCAAAGTGCAAGTTTTGAAAACAATGTCATTATTATCTCTTGTGTTTACTACAAAAACATTCATTTGTGAAAATGTGTTCAGTCTGTAGGTACATGCACTGGCGCGTAGTGTTTCTTTATAAAGTTACATCGCCAACTGGCACGATTAATACAGCACTTTAATCATTTTCGCGGATTCATGTGAATGGGGATTGTTTTGTAGTCTGTATGCTTTTAACTTTTAACAAAACTTCACATTTTTTTGTACATTGTTGTGTTAACACTCTAAGTTAACCTGAACTTAACTGGTACGTCCAATCCATTTCTGAGTGAAACATGATGTATTAGAGGGCATGGTGATGTCCACCAAAAAGAAAAGACGTTTCAAAGGCATCGTAAGTTATCAAATTTAAATAAAAAATAATAAAGACAATCTCTTTTTATTTAGAAAAAATGTGCAATGACATTTTTTCTCATAAGACCAGGCAAACTGCATTAAATGAAAAAATAGTTTTGTATTGTTATTTTTGATTTTATGTTATGTATCACTTGTGGCAACTGCATTGTGCACTTGTCATGCGTTTTTGTAATCTTTGAATCAAAATTGCAATAACTTGTAATATCTTTGAAACGACTTATCATTTTAAGGTATGGAGGTTTGTTACTGCCACCGTAACGCTTGCAATGCATCAATCACATGTGTTTATGTAGTTGCATGGAGTATTTTTCTGACCTACGTACATGTAAGTGTGTTCTGACTCATTTTGGGACGCAACAAATGTGAAATCGAGTGTAACGAGAAGTGTTATTCATATAAGCAGCTATAAACATGTTGACAGGTAATCAAGTGTGGTTTATGTATACACACTTGTGAAGAGTATGTTTCACGCTGTAGTATTGTCTTCAATACTGACATACGTTTGAAACCCACTCACACATTCACAGACGTGACCTTACCCCGAGGCAGCGCTCCTTTACTCCTGCCCTTTCTCCTCCATCATTCTAACTTCTCAACATCTAACACATTCCTCTCTTTGACTTGGTAATGCGTTTACTCTTTCTGCTGATAAAATGCAGTAGCTAGCTGTAATACACACGCACACACAGACTCCTGATGATGTGTAGTCGTATCAGCTGACCAGAATGACTACACAGTCTGCTTACAGCTTCTCAGTCGTGTTGTAACTCTCTTTAGGTTAGGAGCCACATATAAGCAGTCTGATTCTGGATTGCTGTTTCGTAAGGACTGAAAAATAGTATGTTTATGATTTTGAATGTGGGCTGTGTGACGTTGCATGTCTGTTTTTTTGGAGAAAGACAAAAAGAGAAATAACAGCAGTGCTGTTTTAGTATTATAAATAGTTTAATGGTCAGTTTTGTTACCTGCTTTTGACATGTGTGTGTTTTTTGACATTTAGTCCTAATTTGTGTTTATTTCAGTTTTATTTGCACAAATTTTAGCACTACAACTTCAGTGAGTTCTAATAATAATAACAATATTTGGTTTGGGTTTTTATCTAATATCTGTATTTTATTTTATTCACAAATATGATTTGTAATTTTAGTATATATATATATTTTTTTTTTTTATTGTCAATTGTCATAACCTTAAAAATGTTTCTTTAGTCTAAGCCTTCGAACAACAAACCCTTACACGTTCAGCAGACTAATAAGTTATACACTGTTCTGCTGTTTCACGATTGTTTTGAGTTGAGTTAATCTGAGTTAAATTATGTGTGGACTGGCCGTTCTCCCAGAATAACACACTGGCATTGTTAAAAACAGTCTGGGATTGAGGGGAAACCTGCTCAGCTCCTGAAAGAGAGTCACAAACATCGACACTGCTTTAATACCGCTCTTCCACACATGCAAGCACACACTCCCCTCATCTTGTTGTTGACAGGAATACACATGGCCTGTGTATCTGCAGATGCTCAAGTATTTGATATTAGAATAGCACACACGTGTACACAAAGGCTGGACGAACGTCCTAAGCAGCTGCCGCGGAAGCAAAGGGTCTGAATAGCTCAGACAGCTGTGGACTCTGTAGGACGAAAACACACCGAACGGATCTCTGTATTAGAGAGACATCGCTGATACTTTAACACAACCCATTACGTCTTCTGAGCTATGAAAGAGCAAAAGGTTTTCCTCTGGTGTAAATATATTCAGTTTACCATTTAATACTTCAGTCAGTGACTTTTAGAGTCATTGTTTAAAGGAAGTTTACTCTGTTCCAATATTTAGAGAGCTTTGTCTGTATATAGGCCATATTTTAAGGCAACGAAAGTGCATCATAAAGGCTATTCCAATGATCATACATCTAATTTTAGCAAGACAAATCGTGATTATAAACATATTAATAAATATTAAATTATACATTTTAAGAGGGAACTGCATGTAATGTTTTTAGACACTTAAATGCATGTTATTTACAATGAAATTAAAATGTATTTTACATTCATATTCATATTGAGTTATTGACCCACATACATCTTTATATATGTGATTTCATAATGACTTCTATTGTCTTTGAAATATGTTTCAAGTTGAATGTACTGACAAACATTTATGGTAAACTATGGTAAACGTAAAAATGCCATTTCTGTTGAAACTTGTATGACATGCGTTTAAATATATTTGCAATTACACATTGGTAAGTTGCCATTTATTACATTTAAAAAATATTTACAATAAATGTAATATTGCATAGCGCTACAGTTACAATTAAGTACTTAACATGCTTTAGTAAATCAGTCAACACATCAAAATAAGTGTACTTATAGTATTACAAAACATGATGATTTAAATTCTAACAAAGTACACTATCATTTAGATCATTATGTTGAAATATTTACATTTAACTGTCCTTAAAGTACACACCAGTAATGCACATTCAATACAATGAAGCACACAAGGGTATATTTCCTACATCCATATCGACAGTGAATAGTTAATCTAATGTATGCGTGTTATGTTTTTTTTCCTATTAGTGTCACATTTTTAGCTTGGCATGTTAATGTTAAACTGTTGGAATCAATAGTATGTGCTATTTGAGTTGCTGATTTAAAATGAAAGCCTCGGCATGAATTTGGACGTAATGGATTAAATCAAGTCTGGAGGAATGGGAAATATCAGGACAGGAGTGATAGATAAAGATAAAGAAAGGGAAGACAGATGGTGAGATTAGAAGCAAGCGAAGAACAGAGCGAGAGGGTGTATGTGAATGCGGTCAAGTGTATCTAAAATTGGAGATCCTGTCTTGCACAAGGTCGATTTAGCAACAGTAAAATAGAGAGTGAGAATGGGAGGCCTGTTTAAATGTGTCAACTTATTTCACAGTCCCTTTGAAAAGTATATTTGCTTTTCCTCCAAATGCAGTGCAAGGAAGGAGAAAGACTGAAGATTTTGCTTGTGTGGCATGAATAGAATGACTCGCACCTGTACGTTATCAAACCAGATATAACAAAAGTCTGAGACCACAATGAAAATCTGGTATTTAACATGTCATTTTCATAAGAATTTGTATTAGTGGTCTCAGACTTTTGGATCAGAGGTTTGAAAGCTCGGCACAATGAACGGAAAAGTGTTTCGTGCTTAACTAGTTTTTCCATCTCTGCTCCCTGATTTGGGTCTAAACCCTCAGGTCTAATCAGATGCAATGCTAAGTTCTTCGCACCATGGGTTTTTTTTGCGACATGTTGGAGACCTTGTTTCTGAATGACCATGTGAGACGGACAGAAATAGCCTGGCCATTTGTCTTGTTTCACTTTGTTGAAAAACCCACACAGCCCAGTGGTAAGCTTAGCCTAATAAGTATATTACAGTCACGTAATGTGTGGTTATGCTACCTAGCTATAGCTAACTTGCTAAATTAGTTTTCTTTTAGCAAACCTGCTTTGCTTGCCTAACCAGCTAACGGGGAACATTTAAAATGTTACATACTGTAGATGTTAAGACTAAACATTCTTAAAGTAATGTTTACGGAATGTTCTTATGACTTTTATAATGTTTGACAAACATTCTCATAACATTGAGTGAATACGTTCAGAGAATAACATTCTTATGATGTTATTTGTACTTGATGAACATTCTAAGAAATGTTTTTGTAACATTTAAATAATATTCTAATCACAACAAGAAAACTGGCCCTTTTAGTTTATAGAATATTAAAAATAAACGTTTAAATAACGTTATATTTTGGGTGTAAATAAAGTTAGAAGAACGTTCATAAAAACATTTGGGAACCTTCCAATAATGTTATAACTACAAATACAAATTTGACATTTTAGTTTTTAGAATATTAAAAATAAAAGTTTAAATAATGTTATATTTTGGGTGAAAATAAAGTTAATAGAATGTTCATAGAAGCATTTTTTTTGTAACCTTTAAAATAAAGTTATAACTCCAACAAGACCTTTTGATTTTTTTGAATATTAAGCATGTGTTATATATTTTATAAAAATAACGTTATATTTTGGGAGAAAAGTAAGCAGGATATTGTAAGATTTTTTTTGTAACATTTAAATAATGTTATAATAACAAGAAAATTTGCTATTTTAGTTTTTAGAATATTAAAAATAAATAACATTATAAACATTATATTTTGGGTAAAAAAGTTAGCAGGATGTTGTAAGAAATGTTTTGTAACTTTTTTGTAACGTTTTGTAAGTACAATATAACTTCGACAAGAAAATCTGGCGTTTCAACATTTTCACAATGTTCCCACAATGTTATTATAACCTAAATTTGTTCCCAGGGTAGTCTATTAGCAAACAGTCCCACAAATAAAAAAAATACAAAATCGAAATTGAAATATGTTTTAGCATGTCAAAAAGAGCTAGCTATTTTTTAGGGAAACCCACAAAATTTGAAATTGGCTATGCTAACATTTGTGAGCATTTGGGCCTTGAAACATAAACTGCTATCTCTACCTCAATAGAAACTGGCAGTAACAAAAATAGCCACATACAAGAAGTCACGAACAGGAAACGAAGACTAAGTCTGCAAACAGGAAGAGTCTCGCTCTTCTGTTGTGCGTTTTGCACTCGTAACCAGCACCTCACTCGCTCTCATTGTCGCACTTTTACACGGCCTCCGTGTACAAAGAAAGGTCTCTATGGTAACTCACCATTTCAGTGTTTATGGGATGGCCTCGAGCGCCCGTGGCTCCCAAACCAACACATTGTTAAACGTGTGAAAAGAAACGAGGCAGAATGAAAGAGCGAGACACATACGGAGGTAATATGCAAAAGAGGATGTTGTTGCTGACCAAAGGCAACCACTGTGGAGCAACACTATTGACTAATTATAGTTCAGAGAAAGAAAGAGCGAAAAAAAAAGAGAGAGAAGTGTTGCTTAAGACTGCAAAAATGGACTCCATCCTCTGGCTATTTATATAAAACGGCAGATTGTTTTTTGAGGTAGCCATGGCTGGAGCTGTAATCACCAGTGTTTCCTCAGTCGAACAGGAAACCAAACAATCCAGGCCCTATCACCAGTGTGCCCAGGGGAGTTGCTCTGTATGTGTGTGTGTGTGTATGTGTGGCTAATTAAAATGGCTAAGGGTCTCCTCTGTTGTTGATTAAACCTCCCCCTGTTCTGTATGTTGGCCTCTGGGGCCTCCGACACTTATTCATGGCACTTGCAGTGTAGGTAGTTATCAGACAGCCAGACAAAAAACTAAAAAGAGAGAGATGCCGTCACCAGATACTTCTGAAAAGAAAACAATGCATTTTTAAGAATGAGAGTGTTCTGCATTCCATGCATTGCTTCTTGCAGTCATGTCATTGCACTTTTTTCTAGCTTGTCTTAGAACAATGTGCTTGCTCTTCAATCATCACTGTTGGTGCATTTCATACCTATAGCATCTTGTCAAGCCACCCTGAAGTTCATGCATGAGATCTCATAAATAAACAGTGATTACTCTGTCCCTCCTCCACAGGATCAACATCTATTTTTAGCCATTACATGTTGACAAGATGGTGAAAAATTTTTGTTAGCATGCATTGGACTTTCACAGACCTTATTTTATTTGTATTTTTACACTTTTGTGTTTTTGTTAAATAAAAGTCTGTATTAACAGTGCATGCTCTGTTCCAAAGCACAGTTACTTTTCCTGCACACCTCATTTTAGGCACATACCTATAATGTGACTTTTCCATTATGCCACTTTGGCATCCTGTTATGAACAAACCTTTTTTTAAGTTATATTGTATCTTAAAACATTTAAAAATACATTTTTGACTTCGGTTGACAGGAAAATACGGTACAGTTAGGAAGGGACGTTTTAGTATAACTGAGATACTATTATATTTTTTGTTAATATTTTGAATTAGGTGTTATTTTTCTATTTTCTGCTTTCATGTTCATTTTAGTGAAATATTTAGTAACTTTGTTGTGTTTTGTCATTTTATATTAGTTTTTGTTGTTTTTAAATGTCTATATAATGTTTTTGTTCATTTTTTATTTTAGTTTTAGTTATTTTAGTACATTAGAAAATTAGATGAAATAAAACAAGTTTAAGTGTTTTAAATTTCAGTTCATATTTATTTTATTTCAGGTATCAAAAATGATATTTATGATTTTAGTTTTAGTTAACTATAATAACCTGAAATGCGCAACAAACATAAAACCAAGATGTCAGGACTAAAGAGAAATGTTTTTTATAAATATTCTTAAAAACATGCTAACCCCAAGTTCTGTTGATCATCTGTGATTTGCATCCCTCATGTCAGTAGCACTATTGTATGTGGCTTAGAGCGTTCCAGATCAGTCGATAAGCAGTAAATGTGGTTTAGTCGATAAATGAGTATAACGATTAACAGGAATCAGGATACTGCCTTTGGGCCAGTTCACACAGTGAATGTTTTGGTATTTAAAAACATGACATGCCAGCAGTGGAATTTTTAAAAACCTATTTTTACTTGAGCGCCACATTTTTAGAGCGCTGCAAGATTTGTCCATCTAGTGCATGTTTGCAAATAACAACAATGAAATTATCAGAAGGTTTTGTCCACGGTGCAAATGTATGACATGACAAAACTACAACACTAGAACTTGCAGTGCAGCCGGTTTCTGTTGAATAAAACGCTAGGATTTTAGCTTTGATGCACTTCATTCACTCTCAACATATGTAGGCACTCTCAGCACATAAAGGGATATGTGTTTTTATTACTGTTTCCCAAAGACCTGTCTGATAGCAAATCAAGCATGAGTGATTGAGTAAATATTAATGATTGAATTTGAATTAAAATATTAATGAATGGGATAATTGTTGATTGTTAATTGTTGTGGTTATGGCTGAGAGGCAGATACAGAGGTGTTTTGAAGCTCGTGTTGCTGTTGAATGTTTAAGTGAGGGTGCTCAGGGGCCATCGGACGGAGAACATGAGCGGTTTTGGAAACTTGGGTCAGGACAGTGTGGGAATATTATACTCAGGATGCATTATACATCAGCCTGTGTTCCACACTCATTCATTTTCACCTGACACACACACACACACACACACACACACACACACAAACAAAGGCTTCATTGCAGTGGTTTTCATACTAGGACATTATTAAATTTGAAGCACAATCTAATAAATAATTTCAAATACTGAGGACAAAAGGTCTTCACAAGTTGGTTTTGGTCTCAAAAACTCAAATATACAGTTGTAGTGAAAAATTAATCCACACATACTTACATATTTAAACACAGAGTTATAAAAGCAAACTCAGTGCCAACTCTTGCAGAGTCATTATACTCCCATCTCTCCATTTATTATATTTTTACACCTTAAGTACTTTAGAAAACAGGTTTATGAACATACCAAAGTATATAAATACTCCCGAACCCCTAATCTTAAAACATGCGGAGTATGTTAAAGCGCGTACATACACACGTGTGCATTATACACTGTGTGTGCATACAAACTCTGCCCTACTGAGCTGTGACAGAAACGCTGTGCCAACTCGACTACCGTGTTACCTTGAGTGTCCCGTACTGTGTCCCTCTGTCTGTCGTCTTCTGTATTTCCAGTCAGTTGTTCTATGGTCACACCTGCTGAGGTTAGTAGTAATTGACTAGAGCTAATGAATGTATAATGCATGAATGCTAAGGTACAGAAATGTGCGAAGTTAACGCAATTCATAATGTAGCGCATGTGAATGTTGCATAGTGAGTATCAGGATTTTCTTTTACTTGACTTATTTTCAGCTTTCTCTTTTAAGTCAGATATTGTCATGGCGGAGCACTCATTTGCAGAGAGTAATATATTATTGCAGAATAACATTTTTAGATACAGTTCATTGTAGTTATGAATATAAATGATTTATACTAGTGCTGTCAAACGATTATTCACGATTAATCGCATACAAAATAAAAGTTTTACTATTGATTTAAAAGTTTGCACAAAAAAAAAAAAATATATATATATATATATATATATATATGTGTGTGTGCTGTGTATATTTATTATGTATATATAAATAGCCGAACATACAGTATATATTTAGAAAATATTGACATATATTTAATATATGAGAATGCATGCATCTGTGTGTATTTATATATACTAAATATACACATCACACATACATATATTATGTAAACAAAAACTTTTATTTTGGATGGTATTAATCGTGATTAATAACAGCACTAATTTTTACTGAAACAAATTTAAGTTAAAACTAAAATTTAGGTTAGTTTAGTCAAAAGCGGAAAACTAAAAATACATTTTATTTAATAATCAATTAAGGAATCAAATTTAGGATAATAATCATTTAAGGAATCAAAATGTATTGAATAATTAACATTCAAATAAAAAAACTGAGCCATATATAGACATTTACGTTGCATATAAAGCAGTTTTTACTTTCAACTTCTTAACGAATTACAGTAAAAACATATTTATATCATTATTAAATTATAAATATTTAAATGGTGTCCAAAATGACATTTGTATTGTTTGAATTTTGTTATAAAATTGACAGAATTTGAAATCTCAGACATCAAAATATCAAAAGTTTATATCAAAAGTAACAAAGCAGATAGCTTATTGGCTGGAGCCCTACAAATAATGCTTAGTGATGATTTTGGCTCATCAAAATGAAGATTGATTAACAAACTGATATTATCAACCAGCCCTATCAGTCTTTGTGCTCGTGACAGTGACACGCTACCAGAGAAACACTTATTAAACATCACTGTTTTGGTCAGTATTTTTAACCCTCCAAAACTGTTTTGGCTGAAATTTATTTTAAGCTGAACATTTTAAAATGCTGACATTTCAGTGCATTGCTTGTTCATTGCATTATGAAATCTGTCAGAATGCAATTCATCATACAAAACAAAAATTAACAGCATTTTTAAAGCATTAATTTTAGCTCTATAGTGAGCATTAACACACTTCTTTCTTTTAGCATAGCTATACATACATAGATTCCCCATTAGCAGCTGTTTCTATGGGCCTCTGCACTCAAGCCAGAACAGTCAAAGCTGGTCTGTGAACCCTCGAGAGCAATGGACTGTGTGTCTGCAACCAGTTACACGTCTGTATGAATATCTATATCCGCAACAGACTTCAGCTAATTATTTAGCTAAACTAGCACAATACAACAAGACTTCAGGTGTTAGCTAACACAACATAAAGTTACCATAGTTTAAAAACCTGTTATATTGAGTGAATACATATTAAAACTCAAGCCAGCACATTCTCAGCTGTGGAAGGTTATCCCATTGCTTCTGGAATTTAAATCTGGGCAGTTTTTTGGCGTCTTGGAAAACTTGCGTCTAAGATGGTGGATGCCTTGATGTGTCTTACATATATATCCTTGACTTTTACTGTCAGTTTTCTCTGTCTGGCTGACTACTGTCAGGACAAAACTAAAGTATAGTAAATATTACAGTAGCAGACATTGTGTTTAATTAAACACACATTAAGAAGGTAACGCTATCACCCCCTGGAGTACAGAGATTACTGCCACAGTAACACAAAGACATATGTGAACCTGGACCACAAAACCAGTCATAAGGAGAATTTCAGATTTATACATAATCTGAAACCTGAATAAATAGGTTTAAATTGGTGTATGGTTTGTTATGATAGGACAATATTTGGCCGAGATACATGAACATGATCTTTACTTAATATCCTAATGATTTTGGGCATAAGAGAAAAATCGATAATTTTGACCCATGCAATGTATTTTTGGCTATTGCTACAAATATACCCCAGCGACTTAAGACTGTTTTTTTGTTCCAGGGTCACATATATTAAATACCACACACTTTAAATGCATGCTTGTGAGTAATATGTTTGTGCCTTAAATCTTATTCTCTTATGCTCTGAGGTTTGATTTTGCATTATAATTTTTTGTAACACGAGGTCATGTGAGAGCCTGGATTCCCAACACGCATTTCCATAGCAATCCAAACATTTCAAACGCACCTTACGATGTGTTACTATAAACAAACAATGGGTCCTGCCTTAAGCAAATCAGTTTCAAGGATAGCGTTACCAAATGAGTGCTTGTAAATTAAAGGATATCAAATTAACTGTGTACTGTATGTCTGTACAAATCTAAAATGGCATCTCAATATAGTTAACAATGATGTAGTGCAACGTAGCTAATGAGCCACATGGAGAAACAAAGACCTGCTCTGCATACTATTAAATGTATTTCATTATGCATAAACTACAATTGAATCCTATAGAGGGCTGAATTAACCTTTCAAGTCCTGGCCATGTTGTAGTACAGCTAAAAGCAAAACCTCATTAATTGCAAATACTGTGAGCACACACACCCTGATTTCGGACGGTCCTAGCTCCATCGGCGGCTGACCGGGGGCCTCTTGAGTTACTTTCTCAGGAGTGTCAGGTTTTCAGATCGGCTCCCCACTCCCATACCCCCCAGCTCTCTCTGAACCTCCACACACACGCACACACACTGAGAAAGCTTTCATCTCCAGGATCTGAGGAGATACAGACGGTATCACAGAGGTCAGGGCCATGACATGAGAATAGACACAGGAATGAGGTTTTCTCAGGCAGCTCATTAAAGGAACATTCTGTGTTAAATCAAGTTCTGTGACCAACTGACAATTTCCACAGACAATGATGTCGTTGCTTGTTTGGTAAAACTGAAAGCGTACACTAATGTGGTTTTAATGGAAGCTTTAAGCATCATATGTAACAATGATACATTTATGTTGTTTCCAGTGTCGCAACTCGTTTCACACTTTCTGATTTTCCTCTGCCAACAGTGGCCTATTTTTCTGCCCATACTTCGTTCATGAGAAGTTCATCTACGTAGAAAAGAAGTCTCAATTCAAACAACTTCACAGTTAAAAAAAGACACATTTTAGTGCTTTAACAAAATACAAGCTTCTTATATCTGCTGTTGAATGCTCTGGAAGGCTTTTACAAACTGAGGAAGAGGTCAACTCGATTGCCTGATTTTCACAAATATATAAAATATAGAGTTATTGTTTTCAAACAGGTTTCCCACAGAGTTGTTATTCTATACTAAAACTATGAAAACATTTTCTTTAATTGAAATGAATGAATATTAGGTGAATTTCTTAAAAAAAAATATCCTAATGTTGTCTTTGCAACTAACTGAAAATAATTAAAAGTACTGAAATTGATAAAAACATTTAAATGTAAAAAAATACTACTGAACCTGAATTTTTTTTTTTTTGAATAAACTAACAAAAATTACAATGTCACTACAAAATTGCTAAAACTTAAACTAAAATTAAATTGAAAGCTAATAAATAATTAACAAATACCATAGTAGTATATGAATTAATCTGAAATAAATTATATTTTTTTAACACTGAGAGTTTAATACAAAAACACTTTTCTTAACTACTACTACTACTACTACAGAGCTTGTTGAACTCTTGATTAGTTATAGTGAATATATGCTCTTGCGTATGAAGTGTTTAAGATATTTTCATGAGTCTGGTTTTACAGCTGTGGTCATTGGTTACTGCACATTTGAAGACCAAATGAAAATCAAGAGTCTTCATTACTACCACAGCATTTTATTTACTGGCTTCTGGTTAACCTGCATATTTGATTAATCTAAGTTTAGTTTAACCCTTAATACTCCATTAAATGCCAGGTTAGCTGCAAGTCATCAAAGTGCAGTCAAGGGGACACTCAGAATTTAATCTCCACAGATAATAAACACACAACCTGAAAGCTTTGCAGATATCTGCCCATTACTCAGCTGTGAGTGAGTGTGTGTGTGTGTGTGTGTGTGTGAGAGTTATGCTAGTCACTCAACACACTCTTAAGACTGATGATAGACTATATAGCAGTCAGGGCTTGTTTTCAATCCCTTTGGAGTGCACAGATGCTCTGACGGGTTATCTACAAATTTTTGTATGGTTTTACACAACCCTTTCACACACAAAACCGCTGCCACGGTTGAAGCAGTCGTCACTTAGACATCAAACGTTGACCACTTTTCACTTTTATGAACCATATCAAATCATAACCTTCAAGAATCCAACTTTTCAAGAGAAAAGCTCTCTCTTTTTGAACTCTTCCCTGCCCTGAGGAAGTTCGTTTCACCCCTCCTCTACTGTCAGATGAGCATAACAAACAAAAGTGGGCATTGAAATGATGGGAGCTAAAAAGAAACGTCACTCCCCCCCGCTCCAGAATAGCTGTGCAGCTACATGCCAATTACACAGCCTAACATCAACATCTCTCTGCGGGGGGTGAGGAGTTTGACCCCGTACAAGCAGATGTCACTCGTTCTGCACTTCCTGTTTTGCTGGCTGGTGTTATTTTCAGATCAGCACACACACTCGCAAATACACAAACCGGCTCTTTTTCTAGGCTCTCAGATTTACATCGACAGCTTGCCTTCTGTTGTTCTCCATTTCCCATTCTGCAGGCCACATCGCTGGCCAACAGAAGTGTGTGTGTGTGTTGTGTAGCTCACGCTCGGCCAAAGCACAGCCCTTGCAGCTGGTGTTCTTGGACTGGACTTGTTCGTGAAGGTCAAGTGATGTGATGTAGGATCAGCAGCGCTGACTGACAAGCCAACATAATCCACCTCTACCAAAACCAGGCCCATTCACACCAACACTCCTACAGATAAAGGATTTTCATAGCGATGCCATGAACATTTTTGGTTCCCTAAATAACCCTATTTTCTAGTGTGAAGAACATTTCTGAAGACCTTTTTCCACTATCAATAATCTTTTATGGAATGGAAATGAATGGAAATGGAAATGGATTTTAAAGGTTGTTCATGGAACCATTGATGCCAATAAAAAATACTTTATTTTTAAGAATGAGGTATGATAACTATAAAAATACAGTTTTAAAGAGGTCATCGGATGCCCATTTTCCACAAGTTGATATGATTCTTTAGGGTCTTAATGAAAAGTCTATAACATGCTTTGGTTCAAATTTCTTAATGGTTGTGTAAAAACACCCTTTGTATCTAGTCAAAATCAGCTCTGTTCACAGCAACCTGCTCTGCTGCATGTTCCTTTAAATGCTAATGAGCTCCGCTCATTCTTTGGGGTGAAGAGCCGTTCTCATGAGACTGTTTACTTTAGCCGCGAAACTGGCTAACTATTATTAGGAATTATTAAGAAAGGCGATTTGCAAAGGTTCATATAAAACTAATACTCACTTCTTCTGTAGGTGAAGCTGGATCACGAATGATTCACGAGAACATAGATGCATTTAGGTAGATCGAGGGGCGCATTCCCTTCAAAAACAAACGTGATCCACTGCATCTGCAGTGGCTCAGATGTCGGGAGTAAATGACAACTGCTATATTCATTATTACATCCAACAACTAAACACCTCAATCGCTTAATCGGAGACATTGCGGTCTACATCTACTTCGGTGTAGAAACAATGGTGGTCGGACAGCACACAGCTCACTCGGTGCAGGTCTAAGGGAAGATGGCCGTGTCTATCAACAATCGTGGGAATGGCCTGGGTCTGTGTGACATCACAGAGAAGAAACTCAGAATGGCCTGATTTACCAAAGGGGATATTATTTTTACATTTTACATATTTCATACATTTTCTTGACATCTTGCCATTGTTACTTGTAGTAATACATTAAGACAAAAATACTTGATGCTTTCTCCATATTGATTTTTTGTATTCACCGCTCTGTAGAGGAATGCGTACTGTATGTTTGCAGGAGCGTGCTTTTTTGTAAAGTGACATTGCCGCCTACTGGTCTGGCATGCACAATATAGCGTTTTAGCTGGTTTTCAACTTTTAATTTTTTTGTACAACGTTGCTGTGTAAACTTACCCTTAGTCTGCTTAAACCACAGTTCCTTACAGTTTATTGCCATTGTATAGAACCAAGTCCCGCCTTACATTTTTTTTTCTATTCAGTTTCTAGTTCTAGTTTGATAATCTGTTTCACTTGGATGTGGATCATAATGCGAAGGATATGATCTTACACGATTTCCATTTCATTGCAAATTTTATATTGAATTACACTTAAAATGTTAATTACAAATAGCTTGCACAAACAACACACTGATGGTGGATCAGTAAGATATTTAGTTCGTAACAAAGTAAACTGTTATACAGAATTTTATAATTGTATTTTCTTGATTCTTACAACGTGTCAGAATGGTTTTATGTATGATTTTCTATTGCTGTTTGTTTCTATTTATACATTTGGCATCAGTTCATGTATTCTCTCAGAAATCAAACCTACAGTTCGACCTTGTTGAGCTACAGGAACTCCCGAATGTGAAAGTACTGTGCAATGTGACAAAACCACAGCCAATGAAAACAGAGTTGATGTTGAGACAGTATATAGCAGAATTTTGGACCAACTGTGGGAAATGAGAAATCAAAACTATTCTAGATATAAGACAATGCTCATGTCACTCATATATTCCTGTGGTTGTGAAGGACTTCTAAAGAAACTAAGAGTGACGTAGAAGAAAATGAACACTTCTCACATTGTGCCTGATGACATGCTGCTGTTTCCACTGAATTTTTTTTTTACAATGTTACAATCATTTTACTGCTGCTATATAGTATTTCAATAATTGTATTCTCTGATTTATGTGTGATTACACAAGTATGAGTACCGCTATCAAGAGATCACCTTTGATGGCACCTGTAAGTGTTATTTTTGATCCACAGAGGTTTTTAAGTTTTTAAGTCTGACTATATCAAGTCTCACACACACACACACACACACACACACACACACACACACACACACACAGCTTGACTTTCAGACAGAGGACTTTTAAACTGGTTGTGCTGGTCAGACAGGTCGGGGTGTGAGAGGCTGGAAGTGGGAGTGTGTTATACACTGGAAGAGTTTTTTTCTGTCTGATGCTAGTAATAGAAACAAATGTCTCATCGTCACTTCTGTGACATACACCTAGCTTCAGTTTAAAAATAGTGTCTAATTTAGCATTTTTGCACTGAAATGACTGGTGGTGGTAAATAGACCTTAAAATGGACTTGAGTCCATAGAGACTTGGTGGAGCTCTTTTGACTTGAGCCAGTAAATAACCTCCTAGCAACTGCTTAGCACAGTTATGAAGCACTTTAAACACCTTAACAACTGCATGACAACAGCCTTGCATCGCAGCGGCATGTTTTTCAAAGGCAAACACCATTTTTGTAAGTTCTACACAGAACTTTAAGCAAGGAATTGTATGTAAAACTACCCCAAAGCGATGCATTGAACTGAAGGACTTATAATGTAAAATCAAGAAGGTCTTTAATCTTGAAAGTTCAATTCAAGAACACTATACAGCAAAATAATAGTTCTTGGCAAGCGATGGGATTTTATGATCTGAACTGAACCCCTGAAGAGCCTTTTAAGAGTTTGTCAGCAACTCCTTCACACTTTATGTTCTGCATACATTACATGAACAAGTGGCATATTGCAAAAAACTAAAATGATCTCTGACGTGCCAGCATTTCTTCCTCACTGCATAATGAATAGGCAGCGACAGGAAGTAATTAACTGCAGTCAAATAGTGAGCAAGAGTCTACATCGTGTAAGGAAAACATAGTTGGTGCCTGGTCCTAAAATACAGTTCAGTTAGTGTATCACAAATAACTACTATTAGTGTTGCTATTGCTCATAAACTGTGGTTTATGCCTTTAGAAACCATCAGACTTATAGAATATTATAGATACCAGCTTTTTATTGTGAGAACATCAATATTAGATCGAATTTTATTTGCTTTTACAGCAATTACCCTTAAAAATCTAAGATTGAAATACTTTGAAATACCCATGATAAAAGGTATGGGGTCCGTAAGATTTTTATTGCTTATTTAAGTCTCTTATACTCCCCAAAGCTGCATTTATTTGAGTAGAAATTCAGTTAGAACAGCGAAATTGTGAAATATTATTACCATTGAAAATAATTTTCTATTTTATTATATTCTAAAATGTTATTTATTCCCGTGATCACTGCTGAATTTTCAGCATAATTTCTGCCGTCTTCAGGGTCACATGATCGTCAGAAATCAGTCTAATATGCTGAATTTATTTTCAATGTTGAAAACAGCTGTGCTGCTAAATTCCAGACTCTTTGAAGATTTAATTTGTTTATATTATAAATGTTTTTACTGCCATATTTGATCAGTTTAATGCATCCTTGCTTAATAAAAGTATCAATATATTTTTAAAACAGACCTTACTGAAACTCAAGTGTTTGTTCATGAATTCATGACTGAATTAAAATAATTTCTCCCATTAGACAACCAGTTTAGTTTGCAGTCAGTCTCAAACGCTTATATTCACCAACTCACGGTTTCCTTAGAAGCAGATTCATACTTACACATATTTTCCTGCAGACACTCAGTCTCACAGCTTTGAAGAAAGATGTCCTGTCGCACGCACACACACACACACACACACACACACACACACACACACACACACACACACACACACACACACACACACACACACACACACACACATACACACACACACACACACATTCCTGTGTGCATTCCACTGCACATCTGCTTGTCTGTCACTCGTATTAGTCTATGTGTTGGGTTCTGTTTCTGTTGAGTTGGCTCAGTTACACTATTGTTTGCCTTTCTGAGTAGGAGTACAAAACATGCATGCATACAAACACACACGGCTTGCCTCAATGCACACACACATGCATTCATGTTTTATTTACATGTTACATTTATTTATTGTACCATAAATGATCATAACAGGTGTTATAAATGTATTTTGTACTGAATGATGACCATATTCTTAGATTTACAAGGCGCTTCAAGTAGCGTGATGGTAGCATAGTACTTTTTTTGCACGATTATTCATATCCGTAGCACTCCAAAGGTCGGAAAACACCATGTTGCTCAATTCTGCCTTGAGTTCCTTTCCTGAAGTTGTCAAGCCTGGGCCGGCAGGTCATTTCTGGGAATGCCAAGCAATGCTGGAATAATCCAGGGCAGAATATAGGACGTGTTATGTGTTATCAGGAAGGGAATGCTAAGGAAAGAGAAATGTGTGAGTCGTGTTATTTCCTGGAATACAGTGGAGCGCTGCGGATCGTGTTCACTGGTTCTGGGTGGGAAAACGCTGGATGTTGAGAGCTCAGGGAAGCAAGAACCCAAAACACGCTTGGCATCCAGGTCTGCGGTGCCAACATGTTCCTCCTCTCCATTTCAAGATCCTAAAATGGGGCTGAGGAGATCCTGGTCTGTGTCAGAACATGTCAGGACATCCCTTGGCCTGTAAACAACTCCAGCGGGTCACTTTTGGCCTCTCTTGCTGCTCACATGCAGTTTTTCATCTTAATCTTCACATGCCATATCATTTCGCCTCTTTTGATAATAGTACTTATGCTCGTATGCTCACCGAGGCTGCATTTGTTTATCGTAAATACAGTAAAAACTGTAATATGGCAATATTTTTTTATCAGAAATATATTTATATTAAGCGTTTTCTGTTTTGATATGTATGTAATTTATTCAAGAGATGGCAAACCTGTATTTTCAGCAGTCAGTTGAAAAGTAGAAAATAAACATCTAAAATAATCCACAATGGCTTAAATATAGCAGGTATTTTTATGGATTTGAACATATCATCAGCATGAATTATAAACAGAAAACAAGTATGTTTCTTATACGTTTTATCATATTTTTGACATTGTATTTAAATATCAGCCTGTCCAGCTCTTTCATAGCATAGGTTTGATCTTGGAGAATAATAGCAAATAATATAACCAATATTATTAAAATCCGATAAAATAATACATTAGAATAAAATAAATGTATAAATAAATGTTTATTACATTTATAAAATAATATTCATACTATTCAAATATTCAAAAGATTAAATATTTTTATTTTTGTTTTTGTTTAAAGAGTCAAATTCTCCTATTCTCAATGATGCTGCATATGTTTGTTTAATAATAAAGTAAAAACAAAATATTGTGAAATATCAGTTTTCTATTGAAATATAGCTTAAAATGTAATTAATTCCTGATGTTGTGAAAGCTGAATTTTCAGAAAATAAACATGCAAAATGATCCTCAATGGATCAAATATATCAATATATTTCAATATATCAACATCAACTCAGTGAACAAGAATTATAAACAGAAACAAATTCATATTTTAATGCATCTTTAATCATATTTTATATTCCATTTTTAACTATATAACTTAATTATAATTAATATAATAATAGCAAAATATTTAAAACAGGCGTTTTATGTGAATATATGTTAAAATGTAGTTTATTCCTGTGATCAAATCTGTATTTCCTGCATCATTACTGCAGTCTTCAGTGTCGCATGATCTTCAGAAATCGGTCTAATATGTGCTGCTCATTTCTCATTATTATCCTCATTTGATCTCATTTCTTATTCTGTTTCTCAGTTTCTTCCTCTTGCACAACACACCAGCTCAGAGGTGCATAGTTCCTCACTGGTTGAAGTCATTCGTGAGTCATTTTCGCCGCTGCTGATTGGTCTGCTGTAGAAAGCCTTTTTGATCAGTGGCGTTTGTGTCAGAATAACGGTGACAAAGCAGGAATACAATAGCAAGTGTGCTTTGAGGCGTCAAAAGGGCATGAGTCACCGTTTCTGAAACACTGGATCTTGTGAGTGTTGGAGACACAGCTATTTTTAGGAGGCTTTGGTGGAAATAAGTGGGAAAGAGTTGGGAAATACTGAAAAGTCGATGGCTGAAGTGCTCTTTTAACTCCTTGGATGAGAAATCTGTCAAGCGCTCTGGTTTTATCTGGGCAGGGAGCCAGCTCGACTGACATCAGTGCTGTGAGAGCCCAGATATGCACCGACATACATGCACAGGGCGGCTTTGTGATTTTCCTGTCTGCTCTGTGTGAGGTGAGGGTGAGGCAGTCCGTCCCATTGAGTCACAGGTACCATGCAAATATTCTTAAAGCAGTATGCAAAAGTTATGGAAAGCAGGCCCACTTTATATCACTGTGGAATGTGCCAGAAGGGAAACGCTGGAACATATGCTTGCGCTGATACACACATATCTCCCTCTCT